>VXBN01005886.1:816005-899421 GCA_013397395.1 Sinosuthora webbiana
CCGCGGCGCTGCCGAGGCCGCTGCTCGCAGCCAACGCCGCTGTGGTATCGCAGCAACGGCGGCCGCAGGCGGGGCCCCGCCGGGCCCGCGCCCGCCCTCAGCCCAGCGCCCCGCGGCGGCCCGTACGTGGGCGGCCCCGGTCACCGCGCTGCCGAAGGGTGACTTGTCCTCCAAAAACTGTGTCCATCTTGCTGCTGAAGTTCGGCCGTCGGGGATTTTAACCAAGGACACCGAGGGATGTTTCCCCTCAGAGCCAAAAGGCTCCCTGAGCAGAGAGCTCAGCGCGGCCGGCAGGGTGGGTGGGCCAGCTCAGTGACAGAATTGTTGGCGTTGGACGGACCTCTGGTGATCATCCAGTCCGACCGGCCTGCCAAGGCAGCGTCACCTGGATCAGGTGACAGAGGGAATGTCTCCAGGTGGGTTTTGAATGTTTCCACAGAGGGAGAATTCAGGACCTCCCTGGGCAGCCTGTTCCAGTGCTTTGCCACCCTCTGGGAAAGAATTTCTTCCCTCATGTTGAGGTGGAACTTCTTGTGGTTTAGTTTATGGCCATTGCTCCTCATCCTGTCACTGGGCACCACTGAAAAAGCTTGGCACCTGCCTTTGAGACATTTATATGCATTCATGAGATCCCCTCTCAGTCTTCTCTGTTCTCTCAGACTGAACAGGCTGAGCTCCTGCTGTCTCTCATCATACAAGATGCTCCATCATCATCTTCATGGCCTCCACTGGACCTTTGCAGTTTCTCCATGCCTTTCTTGTACTGAGTCCATTCAAGGCCTGTGGAAGGCACTAAACAGGGATTTGTGCAGTTTGGGGGCACAAATTATAGAACCAGAGAATACATTGGCTAGGAAGGGACCTTAAAGATCAACTCATTCCAGCCTCAGGGGCACCTTCCATGATCCCAAGTTGTTCAGAGCTCCATGACCCTGAGCTGGAACACTTCCAGGGATGGGGCATCCACAGTTTCTCTGGGCAACCTGTGCCAGTGCCTCATCACCTTCACAGTAAAGAATTTTTTCCTAATATCTGATCTAAACCTACCCTCCTTCAGTTTAAGGCCATTTCCCCTTGTCCTGTCACTACATGCCAAGTGGCATTTGGAGCTTGACTTCTGCCATATCATCATACCCAACTACTCACAGTAGCCTGTCTGTGCATGTGGAAGGGTTGGCACAATCCGTGGTGCAGGAAAAGGGGAGTCAGGACAATCAGCTCCACTTCAGAGCTGTGCTCAAGGATCAGCCACTGCTGTTCTCTCCACTCCCAGCTAACCCCTGAAATGGTGGGGTTTATCTCTCTAAGCACACAAATTGTTCCATCTGATAGCCTTTTAGGGCAGGGAATGTACTGTACCATGTATACACTTCCTAGAAGCATGGATGTTGCTTAAGACCTTAAAGTACCACTTGAAACAAATAATGATGATGGAAAACTTTTTCTCTTGCTGGTTTAATGAAGCCTGAATTGTAGCACTTCATTTTACTGATTACGTGGCAAAAGAGGCAGTTTCAAATGGATGCTTTCAAATGGTCTGATTTTACCATCAGAACTGGTAATAATAATCAGAATAATACATATTTTATAATGTATTCTTTTTATGTGTGGCAATTTACAAAATATCCTATACACTGAAACATTCAATCATTTCAATGCACAATTCTAATAAAAAAAACAATAAAATTCTTTTTCTAAGTTTTGTACTCCCCTTTTTTCTTAATTTTCTTTTGTACTGATGTTTCTTACATAATGAAATTATGAGGAAGATGATTATGATAAATTCCCTGATTCTAGGATTTCAGTTCTCAAGAGGACCCAACTTCTAGACCTTTAACATAAAACAACTGCACATGTAATGAAATATCAAATGGTATTCTTTTCATTTTGTGAACAAAATACTCCTGGAGGAAGGGGACATGCTCAGAATTTTAAAAAATAATATTATATGATGAGCAAAAACGAGCTCTCCAATTTACATCTTAAATATATAACCTTGATATTTTTTAATGCTGTTTCTTATGTCTTTAAAAACAAAATAGGAGTAGAAGGGAGAAAGTCACATTTGAGCTTCAGGTTCATGTTTGTGCTTGAAGGTAACAGCATAAATGTGTCTAAAAATTATACCCATTTATTCCCATGAGCTTCCTAGTCTATTTGAAAATGTCCCTGTTCAGTGCATGGAGCTGGACTAGAAGACCTTAAAGGCCCCTCCCCAGCCAACCTATTTTATGAATCTGCTCTTATGTTTTTCAAACCCCTCATGATCTGTGTCCTCTGAGACTGTGTAAGTGTGACTGTATAGACTGATGTTCATGACAACTTCCTTTTGAGCTAAATTCATCCAAATCCTGCGAGTTCAGCCTTGTGGTAGCTGCATCTCAAACTTCAGTGCAGACATAGCGGGGTGAGTGTTAGTTATCCACGATAACTCATGCAAAAGCATGTATTTTTAAAAAGCCTTAAAACATCGCAACTCATAGCACATAGGTGCGACCAGGACACAAATCTGTGTGACTGTGAAGACTCAAATATTCACATTGAATTAATTCTGCAACAACTTATATTAACAACAAGAGAATGCCTCAACAGCTCCGTAAACAAGGAGCTGCACTGACACTCAAGAGAACACCTGAGTTTATGACCTTAGCAAGAATTTAGTTTAGCTCAGGACCAGCCACCCAAAATTCCCTGTGCTTGAGATTCATCAGCGAAGTGTAAATAAACACATCTGCCCTCCTGCAGTGGTGCTGTGACTGTCATGGCTATAAATGATGCACTCCTGTCATAGAGAGAACCTCTGCACAAGGTGGACCTCTTCAAGTGGGATCACTTTTTAACTCTCCCTTTTAAGATAAGCATATGTCCCCTGCTCTGCAAAAACCCTTCTGCTAATAAAAGCAAAAAACTCCAATGGCCACAGAAGAAAAAAAAAAAAAACCACCTTAAATAAAAACAAATAAAACTCCATTAATGGCAAGGACAAGCCAGACCTAGAAAGTTTCAGTTCATTGAAAAAATTGTTATTTATTTCCCTGAATGTCTTTTTTCAAGAGACACACGGACTTTATGGTAAACAAGCAGAATCACTTGTCTCACCAGCTGCATAAAAGAGAGTTCTGCATCAGCAGAGTGTGTTGTTGTGCAGGCCAAAAGGGTTACTAGAGAAGAAACGTTTGCTCACTGATTTATTTGAAGTCACACCCTTGTGCAGTTAATTTAAGGCACATTTTCAACTGTAGTGGCATGAAAACGATAAGCCATTACTTCCTGAATGTAACGATTTATGGGCTGCTGCAGAGATATAAATAATAAAGTAAAATCTCATCATAAGATGACCCAGGAGTACATAAGCCATTTGGGGCAGGGATCATGCCAGTGCGTGTCTTCTTGAAAGTGTAAAAGGAACCCTGGGGCCCCTGGCCCAGAGAAGAGAAATCAGAGAAGAGAAATGTGATTTCTGGTAGAGAAATCAGAGATATTTAAGATGTTTATAAGGTCAGGTGTAGGGAGTAGAGGAGGACACCGTATGGTGAGCTGTGAGGAGGTGATGCAAATCTCCTTGCACGATAATGTGAGGATGGATGAGCTGATGAAGGGAAGGGCGGGGGTCGAAGTGTTCCCCGGCAGTCCCGCGGCTGTCGGGAGGCGTCGGGAGGCGGCAGCACCGCACCGCGGCCGTGCCCGCTGAGCTGACCCGCACCGCGCCCCCGAGCCCGGCCACACACGGGTTACAGACATCCCTCACACCCGGGGCTGCCGTGGTGGGCCGAACACCTGCTCCTGCATCAGGCTCTGCACTTTTGCTCCGTCTACTCAGATAGCATCGTCAATGGAAGATTACCGCTAAGGAAAGCAAAATTTATCTACCGATTTGCTAATATTAAAGTAATGTTTGGCATACATACATTGTTAGATAAATATTACTTAATCCAGCTGCAAGTCTTGTAATTTCCCCAGCAGTATGGAAAGCCAGCAAAGACTCACGGCCCCGAAGAGCAGAGATGCTGCAGGCACTGTCAGTGGGCTGACATCCTGGGACATACCCTGCAAACCAGATTGCCTCCTCAGAGTTAAATCAGTCTTGCAGTATTAAAAGGAACAAGAGCTTACTGAAAATGCTTGGTTTTTTTCCAGCGACAAGGTAATGCTATATGGTTCTCAATTACTTAATTATCTAACTGATATTTTTACTACATTCTTTTTTAATGTCCTCTCCACCTGTTATTTTCAAACTTAATGATAGTTCTATAACAAGAACGGTTGTTCAGTTTAAACTGGATTGAGACTTTCTACTTTGTTCATAAAGATGATGCAACAGATCTGAAATAACAGTAACCTTTGATCATGTTTGGCACCAGAGTTGAGCTAATGATCTCAAGAGAGGAAACATTACCATTTCCATAAGAAGTTGAATCAGAGCAATGTTTCAATTAATAGAAACACCCAAATAAAGACCTTGGTTAGTTCTGAGAAGCTAAAACTGACAAGTGGTCTGTGTGTAAGGTACAATTACATGCTCCACATAAAAAACAAAATAGATGAGAGTAACAGAAAGTAACTAAAATTAATTCAGTAATCCTGAAACTAAGTTGAACTTGCTATTACTCAGTATGGTTTGAAACTGCAGGACAGCTTTTCATCCCAGTTTTTACTTCCAGTTCTGCAACTGGGATTACTGTGGCATGCCAGGCTTGTTAGAAAATTCCTCTTTTCTACCGTCCTTGAAGCTAAACACAAGAATTCTCCAAGACTGCTGGATGAAAGCAATGCTCTACAGATCCCCATCACCATTACTGCCCACTGTGGGCTCTTACCATCACCAGTGTTATGGTTTATGCTACGAGTCTGGCCTTCAGCTTTACAGAGTGAGATGGGGGCCTTTTCTTCCAATATATGTGAAGGAATGGTGTGATAGAAGTAACCCCTCCCATCCGGCTTGCCCAGCATCATTAATCACTGGAGAGGCTATAAAGGAAAGCCTACAAGCTAACATAAATACACTTGGCCTTGCAGAGCTCTTAGGTTTCTTCAATCAATGATTTCCATTACTTGCTCACCAGTTCTGACCCATGGCTATATTCCCAATAAGGAACATTTGGGTCTATTTTAAAATGAGTTTCAAATATGTATAGAGTCATCGTGTGCTCATTAGCTTTCCAACAGCTTTTTGGTTCCAGCAGCAGAATCCTGGCTCTAATATAATATTCCTGTTCTACTCACATTTTATTCTTCAGCCTTTTAATTCTCAGCCACCAAGTCTTTCCCGAGATGAAAAATTTGTCAGGCATTTTTCACTATTTGACAGTCTGGAAGGAAGAAAAAAAAAATCTTAATTAGATAAGATTTTGAAAAACATCTTAATACCCAGGGAAGGGTAGAGAAATCACAGATATTTAAGATGTTTATAAGGACAGGTGTAGGGGGTAGAGGAGAACACAGTGTGCTGAGCTGTGAGGAGGTGATCTCATCTCCCTGCACATGTCCTTGTATGATATCCAGGAGGTGTGAAATGTCCATGGGTGGGAGTCCCCCACTCCTTTCTCCCCTTGATCTGCTCCTGCTGTGCCTACTAAAGCACTGTCCTGCTGCAGTCTCCTTCAGGCTTACACAAGGGTGAGCTCCAGCAAGGCCTGACAAGAGCAAGATTATCACTCCTGCTTTCTCTGTGTGAAGTGTTAATGTAATCCCTTTCTGTAATCCGGGCTGGAAGTTGTCTCCAGTATTCTTTGATTTTTATTTACCGTTTCTAATTGTTTAAGGAACTATTGATGGTTTTGTAATGAATTAGAAATACTAGTGGAAAGAATAAGTTCTCAACCATCTAACATATCTGAAAGCAGCTGAGAAAGGTACCAAAAATTTGACTCTCAGCCCAAATCCTGCTAATCCTGCGCCTGCTGATGGGATCTTAGAATCCATTTTAGAAATAATATTATTATATCTAATTTCTGCTGCAGTAGTAGCCACGTCACGGAGCCACAGTTTAAGTCCCAGAACTAGTGTTACTCCACTGCTTGCAGCTTCAGATCCTGCCCAGTGTGTGAGTAAGGTTAGCGGGGCTTGGCTCATTATCAAATAAATTACTACCTTGAGCAAGATAATGATCTCAAGCCTTCTGCAGTGCAGCAATACCCAAACAATGAATCATGTCCTAGAGTTGTCAGTTACTTCTAGCTTTCCCTCTTTCAGACTGCTGAACTGCATCAAAAGCCCCCTAACACAAATCAAATGAATGTGCCTTGGTTTGAGTTTTCCATTTATGTGTATTGTATCATTATAATAACTTTATACCATCTTAGGTGGCACAGAAAGTAGGTCCTGAATCTAGGATGGTGGATATGTAATATAATTTGTTGAGATGTGAGCCTTCCTGTGAAAAATGCTTAGGTCTTTTCCCTGTATCCCAGAGAAATTTTGCAGATACATATAAATTATAGCCACTGTAACCCACAGTGATTTGTACTGTCCAGTGTGTATATCCATACAGATACACGTTCAGAATCAGTAATTACTACCTTATTGGGCTTTATGTGGGTTTTCCTCTGGCTTAGGTGATGAATAGCTCTGATCCAGGCAAAGGAGCTGCTTTCTCTCCTCCTGCTGCTGTGAAGTTCCGGGGGAAATAAACAATGCACCAGACAGGCTGGGTCCTGCAGCAGAGCAGGGAGATTCCAGTGCTGCTCTTGCTAGAGATATTTCCATAGATTAGGGCATATGAGGAAGGAATGTAATAATACCCAGGTTGCTAATAAAACTGAATAAACTTGATATGGACACTGAGGAAATAATGCCTGTATACACAATTACAAACACAAACCCTTGGAACAACACTAAAACTGTTACTTAATTCGATAAGCACTTCAGGAAATTCACTTCAAAGAACAGGATGACTTAACAGTCCCAGTTATCACTCATGAGCTAGCCAGCTTCAGAATAAATCTGTGCCCCCACATTTGCCTGGTGCCTTCGTGATAGCTCAGAGTCTTACTGCAACATAAAACACAGACTGTCACCCACTGCCACACATGTCCACCATCTGAGCTTAAAAAAAATCAAAGTAGTGGTGGTGGAGAACATGCAACATGCCAGAGCAGTAGCAATATAAACCAGTTGTTGCAATGCTGTGGAAAGAGTAGGGTACAATACAGTTCCCCTAAATCACGTAGATGTTACTCTGCTTATGCCCTTAAGGTTCCTGTAAAACAGTTGCTGAGAAAACTTATTTTTGTGAGAAAAAACCACTTATTCTTGTGAGAAATACAAGAAGATGGCCTTTAAATCTAGAAGGAGGGTAGTGTTTGAAAACATTTTCAAAATTCCTTTACTGTGGCCTTGATCATCAGCTAACACTTGCTGTGCCTCAGTTCCCTCACCCCTACTAGGACCAAGCCTGTCAGAATTCAAAAATTGTTTGGACAAACTGTCAGGGGTCGTCCTGTGCAGGGCCAGGAGTTGACCCTGTTGACCTTCCAGCTCAGGATACACGATGATTCTAGAGAAACTAGTACCACTTCTGGACCACTTCTGGGGAAGGATGTTAGCAGATCTGCATCTTTTTACTTGTGCCAGCTTGGAGCACGAAAACGGGTCAGCACTTCTGAGATCTACTCCTTTGCTTTGATTAAGAACAGTACACGAGGTTCCGTGTTTCAGCAGCTTTCCTGACTTTCAGGCACGACCACCAGGAGGTCAGAATACATCCGAGAAGCAAGATGAGCGCATTTCCTCTCCGTCCGCCGTGCCCTCGGTCCAACACCATCTGGGAAGCTAATGGGGGAGCCGAGCGGGAGATCAGACAGCTCGCTGCCGCCCGCCGGGGCACGGCCGGGCTCCTAGGGCTGGCGGGAGTGGTTTGAAGGAGGAGAGAAACAACAAACCAAAGAGCAGCGGCGGCCCGGGCGGGGCGGGCTCCTGCCCCTGGCCGCGCGGAGCCGCCGGTGTGCGCGGAGCGCCCGNGGGGCGGGCTGCCCGCGGCGGGTCGCGTTGATGGGGCTGTCCCCGGGTTCTCCTTACGGCGTAACTTTTGTGTTGAGCGCGTTCTGCGTCTCGGTGGGTACCGGGGCACGGGCAGGGTAGAGCCCCTGGGACGGGGTGCTGAGCCCACCAAAGTTCCTGCGGAGCTTTGGGCATCCCTCTCCCTGCAGCGCAGGCGGGACCGCGGCGGGAGAGCGGCCGCAGCCCCTCGGGGACTCGGCGGGACCGAGCCGGGGGAGCAGAGAGCTCTCGGCCATCGCCCTTCGCTGGTGGCACAGCCCGCGGTGTCCTGGGGCCGCGTACCTCGCACATGTACAGTCCGTGCAAAACGCATCTTTGAGGGAGCCTCGCTGCGTGTTCAGTGTTACGCGGCATGGGTTTAAAACTTCTTTCGTCGGAGTGAAGCTTTCACTGGAGCTGGAGGGATACTTTCAGTACAGCTGCTCTGTTTCTAAAGGTGGTCAGCAGGTATTTGTAGCTCAAACCAGAGTGAGCCAGGAGTGTGATGCTGGAAGTCAATGGGCTGTAAAACTGATGTGCAGAATACAAGCCTTAATGGCCTTTGCATCTTGAGCTTGGCAGTCTCCCACTGAAGCAGTTCTCTTGGGAACTGCCGTGCTAAAATCCTTCAGGAAAATAGGACATGTTGCTATTGGCATCTCTTACGTGGTCAGGCAAGATGAGCAGTGTCTCTAAGCAAATATTACTATTAATATGTTTTTAATGAGTGCTGTAGGCCTCGCCCATACCAGTGCATCTCCTTCAGGCACAAGAGTTTGCCATGGGCTGCCAGGCAAGGACCTGAGCTGCCATGAGAGCAGCACTTGGACAGGAGAGCTGCTGTAGTGCAGCACATTGTGTTGTGTGAGGGTTTTTAGTTTGGTTTGGTGGTGATGGAAATGCTCTTCTGCAGCTCTGACTAAAGTGGTCCTGGCTACCTTCATAGGCATCTGCTTTTATAATCAGATTTTCCTTAGTCTAAGTGAAAGGGGTTCTCTCAGGCCTCAAGCTAAAAGTAGAGCATAGAAATTAGGAATAAAAACTTCAAGCCTTCTCTTCAACTTTGTTTTCAGCACAATAGATACTCCGTGCTGCTCTCAGATGGGAAATGCACATATTAAGTGTGATTGTCACAGATGTGGAGAGAGGTGAATTGATTTCCCAAATTCAGAGAACCAGTGCAAGTACTGGGACCAACCCTGAAGGTTTCTTGGCTCCCAGCTGTAGATGACACTATTTTTTGCTTGCATGACTTGTGTGTACAGGACTCAGTGATCTGTGTTCACACCAGTGGCATCTGCAAGGAAGAAGTGACCTGTGCACACCAAAGGCACTGAACTTGTATATCAAGAGCTCAGGTGGTGGCCCCTCACCTGTCTTCCTCTTTCTGTTGTTTAAAGCTTTACTATATACTAAGAACATTTTTTTTTCTTTTTTATTTCTCTNTTTTTTTTTTTTTTTTTTTTTTTTTTTTTTAACACTGCTTTCCCCTCCTCAAGTCAAACTAAATAGCCCTGGTCAGGGACTGAGGAATTTGGTTTTCCTGAGTAATTGTTTTAGGCCATCTGATGACTAGGGCAGCCAAAAGCTGCATGTCCTGCTCCCCTTTTGTTTTTTGTTGGTGCTACCCATGGCAATAAGGGCTCCTGTGTGTCTCTGCATGATGTCTCAGAGGGATGGCAGTGATTGTAATTCTTCTTGCATGGCAATGACTAACATGGGAAAGGAATCTGATCCACAGAAACCTAACACTGGTGTTTCACAAGATGATCTCAATAATTTCTGAGTTTGTTTTCTGAGTAAAACTGTATGGTTTTCCAAAGAATAATTTTAGTCTGGCTTTTGCAACTGTCTACCTGTTGACTGTGGTTTCAGTATCTTGGGCTTGCCTGAAAATGAATTAACACAGTATATGAGCTCCATGAAGAGCCTGCATGAGTCTCCCTGCTGTCCTGTGCTGTCCTGTCCTGCTCACTCTGCTCTGCAGAATTGCAATTGCAATCCATAGCAATGGTGCAATGGAAAAGGAAGCTGAAAAAAGCTTCTGGCTTGTTCCTTTAGATCCCCTTTAAAATGGACTGTTGGGTGGGCCAGCTTTTTCTCTCCCAAGTGTTATTACAATCCATTTATACTGGGGAAAAAGCAGGTTTGCTGCCAGGCAGCATATTTTCCATCGGCACTTGTAATTGTTGGGTGGTAAGAGGTAGAGACTCTGGTTTCCAGGCTGGAGGGAGAGAGCGTGGCCAGGGTGTGCACTGGGCAGCACTGTCATGTGCCCAACCATGAATTCCAGGTTTTGCAGGGATGTGGGCTCAGCTGTGTAAGCAAAACCTTCTGCCCGCTCACTCCCTGGAGCGGGCAGAGAGGCAGGTGGCCAACCTTCAAGCAGCTTGAGGATGGAGAGCTGGCCTGGGGTGTAGCTGCAGCAGGGATCTTTTTTTAGCTGGTTTATACTTACACACACACGTGGGCCATGCAAAGTTGGCTGAGCCAAGCTTGACCAGCAGCAAAACAAACAGGTTTTACTGCTGTGACCTGAAGGCCAGATCAGCTGCTGAGCTTCACTGGAGCAGGGACAGCTTTCATTTCTGTCAAGGACAGGAGGCATATAGGGCTGACACAAAACATTGTGCTGGGTGGCTCAGTCTTCCTTATGGAAGCAGTGTTAAGAGGGCTTATGCAAGACAAAGAGATGATTTGAGGTAGCCAGCATGGCTTCACTGAGGGCAAATCGTGCCTGACCGTTCAGGTGGCCTTCTGTGATGGAGTGACTGCGATGTTCAGCAAGGGAAGACAGATTGATGTAATTTACCTAGACTTCTGTAAGACCTTTGACATGATTCCATATGATATCCTCATCTCCAAATTGGAGAGAAATGAATTGGAAGGGTTGACTGTTCAGTGGATAAGGATTTGGCTGGATGGAGGCATCCAGAGTTGTGGTCATTGGCTCTCTGTCCAGGTGACAGTCAGTGGTGTCTCTCAGGGACTGGTGCTCTTTAATACCTCTGGCATCGTGAGATCAAGTGCACCCTCAGCAGATGCCACGCAGCTGAGCGGTGCTGTTGGCACAACAGAGGGAAGGGGTGGCATCCAGGGAGACCTGGACAAGCTTGAGAGGTGGGGCCACAAGATCTCACAAAGTTCAACAAGTGCAAGATGCTGCACCTGGCAGCCCCAGATATGAGGACAGTCTGGGAGAACTCATGAAGCAATGTGTGCCTGTAGCCCAGAAAGCCAAACGTGTCCTGGGCTGCCTCTGAAACAGCATGGCCAGCAGGTCGAGGGAGGGGATTCTGCCCCTCTGCTCCACTCTGCTGAGACTCTACCCACAGTACTGCATCCATTTCTGGGGTTCTCAGTGCAGGAAAGACATGGAACTCTTGGAGCAAGTACAAAGGAGGCCACAAAGATGATCAGAGGGCTGCAGCACCACTCCTATGAAAACAGGCTGAGAGAGTTGTTCAGCCTGCAGGTTCTGGAGAGATCATTGCAGCTTTCCAGTACTCATAAGGCTCAGTCAAGGTCTCTCCAACAACTATAAACATAGCTGAGGGAGACCATAACTTAAACCTTCCCTTCTGAGATTTAGAAAATATCTTAACAAGTGAATTGTATGTCCCATAGCAGCAGTTCCTGCCCAGCATTTAATAGCTCCTTCCCTCCAAGCAGACACACCTGCTCTACCTCACTGGCCTTGAGCCACCGTGAGACCAGACATTGCAGGCCCTGAGGGCTTACAAATATCTACTGGGGTATTACAGTGCAGATCCTGACCTTTGGGGCTTGGGGTGTCTCTCCTGTGTTCAGCAGTCTGTGCTGCTGGTGGTGTGGCGCTGGTTGAGCAGTGGCACCAGCAGCCCTGCAAGATAGGAGGGCTGGGCAGAGCCCATTTGCCCAATTTGGCCTCACAGTGGAAGATGGAAACAGAGAAGTGAAACTGTACACACAGTCTGGTCAAAGCAGGTACGTGGGAGGAGGGAGGTGAATTGAAGGGGTTCAAGAGAGCAAGGATGCGTCAACCTAATGCTGAGCCCTTAAAATGGGCTTAAAGCTCAGCTCAGCCCACACTGATCGTTTCATTAGGCTTTGGATGAAGACAGTGGGATGGTTTGAAGTGGTGGTAACTGGAAATGAGGGTGGTGCATTCCTCCTCCCCAGCCCATTTGTGTGCAGCTGGGGAGGAGGAATGTCCCTGTTGTCTGCCTGCAAGCAGCTTGTTGGGTCTTCTCTGTCTGGTTGGGGGCCTTTGTTTCCTGTTGCATATAAAATTTGTTCACTTCTCTATCCTAAAATATTGTAGTTTATCTTTTGCGGTTCTGTGTTTCACATCTTCCTGTGCTCTTTCACTTGCTTCCTGCCTCTTCTGTTTTCTGTTTCTCCCATTAGCTCTGTAAACCCAGCTCCCCGAGCAAGTATTTCTACCTTACAAGCTGCTTACAGCAGCTAGATGCCTTTTCTAGACAAACCAATCCCAGACAAAACTGTGTCCCAGCCCTTGCACTTACGCAGCTGCTCATTTGACCCTAATCCATTTTAAAAGGAGAGTGCTGGTGGGTGAGGATGGAGTCAGAGGAGGGAGGTCCTTGCTTGCTGACACGTCTGCAAGGCTATGAGACCCACGGTGTGATCTACACACTTTCCCATGGGAGAAGCAGCATTATAACTTTTCCCTGATCACTTCAAACTGATTACTTCTGGTCTCTGGAGCTTTTATGATCATTTTATTAGGTGAGGGGGTGAGTTAACCTCTCTTTTAATCAATCCGTAATTTAGATAACTGCATCGTGTACCCATCTTCTGCCTGCACTTCCTCATTCATTCTCTTTGTGTGTTGCAGACTTCCTGGCTGTGCTTCAGTGGCGGGTGACTGAATTTAGTCTTCTCTGCATCACAGTGATAGTAGTAATGTGAAGTTTAATGAGCACCTGCAAAGCTGTGTAGCAGGTAAGTGCTCCAGGGGTCATTCTTCCTTCCAGATTTGATGTGATTTAAAAAAGCTTCTTGATGGGCTCTCACTAGGAGATCTTGAGCCTTGCAGCAGAAATGCTGAGAGGAAATTGGTGTGGCTCATATTTTAGAAATTTTCCCAGCAGTGAGGTTCAGACAGCTTCTTGCAAAGCAAAAGCAGCAATGTTATGAAGGGTTAATTTGGAAATGGCTTCAGTGTGGAAGATAAGTGTTAGAAGCCTCTCTTCTGGACTTTCAGCATAACATTGTTCTTATCTCTTGGTGCAGTTGGGATCTAGTCAGAGAGTGATGGCAGGAGGGAACCAAAGGGTCCAAAGCTTTGCTGGCATCAGCTACTGATGCATTTTCTGCTGCAGAGGAGAACTTGACAGAAGTACTTTATCCAGACTGGGGAAGCACTGGAATTCCCCTCTTCTAAGTGTTAGAGGGAGAGCAGATGCCTGGAAGTGCCTGGACAACTTCTAGATGATCAAGGGTGACAGCAGAGGCAGATGAAGGGAAACAGTGCTTTCACAAGCCAGCGATGTGGAGAGATTTCATGTTTGTATGAAAACCCCTAAAAACACACCAAAAGGAGAACTGGGTGAAACCAAGATGTCTGGCAGTGCTGCTCTGCGAGTGTGTTACACCAGCAGTGGTGGGAGGGCAAGAACTGGAGCTGATGACAGAGGGAGCTGCCAGAGCAGCAGTCCTGGCTGCCGCAGTGTCCTACTACAGCTCTGAGTACCTGTTAGTTCATGCACTCCACGTGATTTTTTTTTTTTTTTTTCTTATTTATTCTGGATCTGTGTTGGGTGGTGTCTGTCCTCTTTTTCCCATCACAGAGTTCAAACAGCTGCTCTGCTCTAGCAAAGCTCAGCTCAGAGAGTTCCCTGGCATGCTCCTCCAGCCAGCCCCGATCAAAGCTGTGAGAGTTGGCCCACTGCCATTCTCCTGTGTGTAAATGAAGCTCTTTCTCTTTTTCCTTTCCATTCACCATCTTTCATTATTGTCCCTCCTCCAGAGGCAGGTTTTTCTGGCTGATCTAGCACACTGTTTGTATCAGCAATATTTGCCTCAAGGCAGAGATGCTTTTTCAGCAGTTATACGGAAAGCATGTGATACATCCCACTGCCATGTACGTGGCTCAGAAAAACCAAGCATGGTGTTGGCAAGGATGAGGATCATTGCAGCCAGCTGTTCCAGAATTTAAGCCCTGTTAGGCACAGTCTCCAACTCATAGAGGGTTATTCTGGTTGCCTGGCAAAGGACAACTGTTACTGTTCCGTCACTTGCACTTAGAGAAGGTTCTTGTGCCTGAGCAGGAAAAGGAACATGAGTTATAAGGTGCCAGCTGGGCCACCTGTGTAACCAACTCATCTTTCCCTGGGTTGCCTCTGGGGATGGTGGGTGCTTTCAGTGGAAAAGGTAGAGTTTGTGGTAAAACCCAGAAAAATCAGTGCAAATTGGCTTGAGAATGCCTTGATTTCAGCTCTACCAAAATTTAGAGGGTTTGGTGATGAGTGGTGAGCACCTGATGAGGAGTGGGAGCAAGTGGTTCCCATGCTGTCTGCAGGGAGGTGAAGTAGCTCCCTAAGACAAGATACCACCTGCCTGTGCCAGGATCCCAGCAGGGATCCAAACAGCTTATTTTGGAGAAAGCACAAGCAGTGATAAGGAGACTTTACTGCAGGTAGGGGCAGCTAGGCAGTAGTCTAGACTGCCTTGGGAGGGAGAGGTTTGCTGGAAGCTTTTCAGAACAAAGTAAACAGAGACTTGCCAGAAGTCATCCATGGTGTAAGCCATGCGTGTAGGCAGAGGGAAGAAACTCTATTGCTTTTTCAGACCTCTTTTTCCTTCTATTTTTTAAGCTCTTATAGAGTGTTAACACATACAAGAGGCAGAGCTAAGGAGATGTTCTCAAGCTTAAAATGTCACACATGATATTCATACTATAATGCTTCTCAGAGGGGCTTGGTCTTCTGTATCTGCATCCAGAATGCTTCGATCCTAATCTGTTTCCTCCTCGATGTTCAGGAGGAACACTGCCAGAGGAGACTTTGATTTCTAAAGGCTTCTGGGGATTTAGGAACCAAATACCTTGGGACTGTTGGAAATGTGAGGGAAAACACTTGGAGTTTCAGCAGCACAGATACCGCTGCACTGCAGATTGCAACTCTTTCATGGTAATTAAAAATTACCCTTACCTTCCAGTCTTGTAGGGGCAAGAATGGAAGGGATGTCTTTATTCTGAGTAGCTGGAATCTACCAGTTGACCCTCCCCTCAATGACACACAATGACACAAATTATCTGGCACAGTAGGTGACTTAAGGAGAGAGCTCTAGTGTGGTCCAGCCTAGGGAGTTGGCTATTCTCAGTCTAAGAATCATGGCCATGCTCTTCTGTGGCCAAAAGATGGTCTGAAGGTGCATGGATGATGTTTATCCCACCTTCCTGTTGACTCATAGCTGCATCGTGCTCTTGGAATAGGTGCAGGGTTATGATCTCACACTCTGACAGAGTCACAGGAAGACATGTCGACTGGAAGGGAGGTGTTTGTGTGCTAAGTCATCCACAACACGTGCTCTCAGCTCAGCCTTGCATTTGCTTCTAGTCCTGGATGTTTTGGGTCTCCCATGTGGAGCTGGAGGCTTTGCTCCTTGCTGAGCTCCTTGCCAGCTGCAGCAGAGGGGGTTTTGTGCCTGTGAGCTGGGGCCCCACAGCTCTGACTCACAGTTCCCATTACGTTGTAACTTAGCCTTTAAGTGAGCCGAGAGGCTGTCCCTTGGCTTTCAAACAAAGCCTTCCTTTGTTGTGCTTACGGTATAAAGAAAGCAACCGTATGTGCTCACCCCATACATCCCAAATGAAAACCACGTGGCTTCACGACCTTAATATATGTGTGTTTGATACTGCTGCTGCTGCACTGCAAGCTACATCACTCTTTTCTGCTTGAGTATTTTTAGAGTTTTTCTTCCCAGCATTCAGTTTACAAATTCTTCAGCAAAACAAAGAGCTTAGAGATGTTTCCTTTTCTTGGTAAGAGGAGAGGACTGAGCAGAGAGCACATGAAAATTATTAAATATGGGTGCATGTGGCAATAGGCTGTCTCTGAGTCATTCCCTTGGGTGAAAATGGCTCTGGGTTGGTGGCCACAAGTGCTGAAAGGATGAGCTTCGTGGAAATATTGTACGGAAGTGGGGCAGTTTGTTTTCTTGTATGACTTTGCTTTCTTCTGCTGCTTTTTATTTATTCAAACTCATTTTGGAGAGTAGGATTAGCCAGAAGTATTCTGCAGCCAACATATTTGTGTGCCTGCGTCTGCCTTGGCAGTTGTTAGGTTTATGGCAAATGAGCCAAGACTGGGATTTCTGCTTCCCAAAGCATTTGTGGTGTTTCTCCTGATCTTTTCTAGAGTCACTAGGTAATGAAGTAAGAGGGTTTAATTCTTCCTCAGAGGCTGTGTGCACTGCACAGTGTCTCTGCTTAGATCAGGGAGTCATCCTGGTGAGGGGCAAGGAAGTGGGGCAATGCAGTGAAAGTGTTCTTGTTCTCTCTTCCTTCCACACCCTCTACCCACCCCTGCAGGGGATTTCACAGTCGGTTGGGTTGTGTTTTGTTTTTTACTTTATTTAAAGAACTATATTGTGTTAAAAAAAAAAAAAGCTGGGATTTCAGGCAATGGAATAAAGCATTGCTTTTGATTTCTGTGGTAAGGTTTTGGCAACAATAGCCAGCTTTTAAATACAGTTCTTTCCCTATTGTTTGAATACAAACAGCAGTGACTAGTTAGCAAAACAATGGTCCAATATCACACAAACCATCAATCCCATCCAGTGGTTTGGGGTCCTATTTAAGCAGATACTTGGGCCTGCAGGTTTCCTGACCTATGAGTGTGGCTTTGTCACTGAGTCAAGACTGTGACGGAGCAGATCTCAGATCAGCCAAATTCCCAACCTGCAATGATAATTTCTTTTTGCTGTGTTTTTGTTCAGTATCTGGCAAGTACTGTGCTTTCTACTGTCTGTAATATGTAATTGTTCATGTTCATGACTGAAATGGGACTTCAGAGTTTCACATGTAAAGCGTAATCACTCTGCGAGTCATCTCTGAGCCCTGCCAATATCTACATGTGCTCTTCTTAGATGTGCTGGAGTGCTGTATCCCTGCTGGGAAATCATCTTTCTAATAATGTTTGCACCAATTATTTTAATACCAAAGCATTTGTTCCACTGGGTGTGTGATTAAGTTGGATGTACAAGAATGCATATGCTTAGCTCAGGATGAGGAGAGCCAGAGTTAACAACACTACCTGGTTTAACAACACTGGTGTGGGGTTTTTCCACCCTGCTGAGAATTAAGTGGGGAAAAGGAGGGCAGATTTAAACAAACATCCTGCCAATTGCTCTTTCTGTACTCACTACCTCTCCCTGAGGTGACTGCCAGGCCAGATCCATGACCCGTGGCTGCCTCACCTGTAAGGAGCTGTTGTGGCTGAGGGGGTGACAGCCAGAGGAGGACCCAGCATGAGCACTAGGAGGAGGCCAGAGAGGATCTGTGCAGTGACAGTGCTCCATCCATTGTGATTGACACTATCAGGCTTTTGGTGGAGCAGCAAGGATGTTTGTCAGTCTGTGCTGATGAAAGATTGTGCAAGGGAGTGACCAACTATTGCCCAGGCTCCCATCATGTTGGGTTGGAGGAGGAGGGTGCTGGTAGGGGTGGTAAGCTAAGGTTTTTTTTCCTTTGCATGTGTCTTTTCTCCTCTTGGAAAAAACCAAACAAAAAAACCCCCCAAAAAACCCCACACCACAAAAGTTTGGTCTGCTCCAGTTGTTTTCCTCACTATTAACAGCCAAAACCAAACAAAATGTATTTGGCTTAAAAAGGCAAGCTGTCCCTGGCTGTGATCCTACTACAACAGCTCAATACGTGGGTGGGAGTCACATACACACTTCCTACCTTTGCTGTCCTGCCTCTTCTGCAGCCAACCTTATGTTCCAATTTGTAAAACTCCTTCTTGGCCATAGCAGAGGGAACACGAGGCACTACAGACTGCCTGTGTCCTGCTTGCTGACAAGGGCTGAGCTGGCTTTGCATAGTCAAAAAGCAATAAAAACACATTCAGGCAATGAGCAGGATGCTGAGTATCACACTCCTGACGCTGTTGGCTGTCTCCTGGTCTCCATGGGCACCCTCTCTTGGGTCCATCCTTGCACAGAGTAAACAGTGACTGCTTGGGGACATGACGTGTCTATGTGTTATTCATTAGTTAAAGCTGCCTTTAGCAGTGGCTGCTGGCTTCTGGGGCAGGAAGAGGATCATGTTTTGATTAGTGTTTTGATTAGTAGCATGTTTTGATTAGTGGCATGATACGTGTGTATGTACTGAGAAACAATGACTTAGAAATGGGCCCAATAAATCCCCACTTGCTGATGAAACTGAAAACCTAACACATGCCACATCTCTTTGGGTTTTGGAAAAGAGCCCTGGAAGGCAGATAGCTCCCTTTGAACCAGAAAGAATACTTTGTATTGTCTAGGCTTTGGGGTAAGGGGAACGGTGGGGATTTATGGCAACAACTTGTAAATGCATCTGTGTACAGTGAAAGCTGAGGCAGGACAGGAGTACCTCTGAACATCCTGAGTACTACTGCAAGAAGAAAACAAAAAACTGTCCCACTTGTACTCACCGTGGGCACTGGAATGTTAGGAGGTTCAGACTGAAGCAGGGGAGAGTTAACAAGGCCTGAGAAAAAGCTTCCTGATGGCAAAGGCAGTATATGACTGGCAGACAGGAGAGAGACTCCCTTTCTTTCCTAGGGCCAGTCAAGGACTCCTCTGCTTGGAGAGACGCTGAAAAAATCCCTCATTTGGACCTGGGGCTGCACAGCAGTATCTGCTTCCAGAGCACTGTCAGTGCCCTTCACGTGTTTATCCCTCCTGTATCCACCAGCCCATGGGAAGGGAGGCCTATCTAGTCCTGTACACAGGATGAGCATCAGCATTTCCTTGGAAATAGCTGATCTGGTGACCCCCAGGAGGAAAGTACTGTTTCCGAAGGCCCAGAGCAGACCTGTTGGGCAGGATGTCCGACTGGGGCTGCGCGGGTGACCCCGTTGGCACCGCAGCAGCCCCGGGACAGGATGTCCACGGATATTGCGAAAGGCCAGCGTTCTCAATCAAACAGCACAACAATAGCTAGCAGGCAAGTGGCCTTGTCCAGCTGCTGTGCTGTGGCCAAGCAGCTATTCTGGGGTGTGGCTTTCAGGCATAGTTTGGAAGGCAGTCGTTCAGCCGTACCTGACTGCCATAGTCCTGGGCAGGCTGATCGGCTTGTTCTGGTTTTAAACGTGGTTGTATTACCAGTCCCAACATCCAGGCCCCTTCATTGTATTGGTGGTGCATTTGGTCCTTCCCCACTTGAGGCTTTGGTAGAAACCCAAAGACAGAGCCCAATCCTGTCTGTGCTGAACCAGCTGTGATTGTGCTGGCAGCTGGAATTCAGTACTTTGTCTGTAGCACTAATTTAATGCCGAAAAACAAGTCAGAACATGAGTTAGAGCTGCCGTGGCTGGCACTGTTCTGTCCCAGTAGACATCTCATCCCACTGACGTCCTGCACACAGCTTAATTCATAGGGGCTGAAAGAACAACACAGGTTGGTGCTGCTCAGGCTCTGTACTGGATTTTTATCCCTTGATTTTCCTGTCTGGGCTGTGTGTGCTGCAGCTGACTGTATGCTCAGGAGAGGGGAGACCAAGAGCCTGTCCTGGGTGCTCTGTGCTCTGTGGGTGTGGGGTTGTCTAAGAAAAACTGCATCTGTCCAGGTTTTTGGCAGTAGCAATAATACTGACATGCATCTCTGTAATTCCCGTTTCTCTGTCATTGTGCAAGTGTCTCACAAATCAGAGCTTGTAGTCCCCACTAAGAGAAACCATGATTTCTTTCAGTGGCAGCTGGATCATATCTGTGAATACCTGCAGAGGTGGCAGTGATACTTGCAAATTGGAGAGGGATATGGTGCTTTACCAAGGGCTTTCAGCAAACTTTTATCCTTTACTAGATCTGCATAAATGCAGCAGAAGCTTTTTTCAGACTAAACACTCAAAGGCCAAAAAGTAATTTGTTCGCTGTTGTACAGCAAGAGAAGGAGTCACAGAGCTCCCAGAAGCTCAGCCATGAGGAAATATGGCTGGGCTGGGCCTGAAACCCCTCAGACTGAGGTTCACATCTTCCCAGTAAGAAAGTCCCAGTTGCAGGTTAGTGCCTGGTTTGACCTGTTAATCTCTGCACTCAAAACAAGTAGCAGAGTCCTTTCCAAACCTCAAGGACCTTCCCAGTAAGAGAGTCAGAAATCATATTTGTTCCCATGAAAGTTCTGGTTTCAAAAATTTGGCAGCTTTCAATGAAAAAAGCCTCCCAACCAGCTGTATTTTCTATCATCTACTTGAAATGCCTCTTTTCTTGCAGCCTACCAAAGCAAAACACAATGTAACAGCCACCTATTCATTGCCTTTTGTGTCAGCCAGATTGCAGGAAGCAATCGAGAGTGTTGTAAGTGATGTCTTGGCGTGTTCCAGTGTGATACTGAACTGCACTCAGGGGCTTGACTTGGGTTTTTCCAATTTAAGAATCAAAGCTTCACCTCACTCCTGCCTGGTTTATTGCTGAACACCAGCCAGGGCATGTTTTGCTTACCATGATTCAAAGTTTAGAGGAATAAAATGGCCAAACAAATAAAGGTGCATGAGGAACTCCTGAGTAAAGAAAGGCACTGTTACTGAAAGGGAAATACTTTCCCTTCTCTTCAGAGAAAGTGGAGGGTTCTCTGGGCTCAGAGCACATGAGCAGCCTGCAGAGGCAAGCTGCCATATCTTTATCTCCCTTGCCAGGCTGAGCAGGAGGCAAAAGGTTCTGAAGCTGCTGTGGAAAAGGGTGTGAGGAAGGCTTAAGGACATCAAAAATTAAGCACAGTTAGCTGGAAGGGACAGGACATTGTTATGACTTTGAGCATCATCATCTCCATGAAGGACTTTGGTGCCCCTCAGGGAAATCCCCTGTGACAGGGTGGCTGGGGAAGGGGAGAGCACACATTGCCACAGCACAGCAGCTGCGTCAGGCTGGTCCACAGGAACCCTGCATGAGCTCTGTGATGCTCCCAGGTGAAGAGGAGAAGAAGGTGAAGGTGGAGCTGCTGCTGCTGCTGCCTGGCTCTGAAGCCTTCTTCCTGTGCTGCTTCCCTTTCCTTGTGCTGTTCTACCTGTAACTGTGCTCCAGGGAAGCCAAACATTAGTAAATTGTGCAGCAAAGGCCTTTCAGATCAGCCAGGGCAAGAACTGGCCTCCTTCTGCTTGTGGCTTCATGGCACCAACCTGAACTGCATGACAGCAGCATTATCTTTCCCCTTCCTCTCTTGGGGCTTCCTGCATCACCCAGGACCTGCTCTGGACCTGGTCAGGATCCTCCAGCTGGGGAGGCAGCTTCAGGTTTGAAAGGATAAGGCCTAACCTGCCTGGGAGCTGAGGGTGGAGGGGTGCAGGTGCTCTTGGTGGACCCTTTGAACATACCAAGTGCTGCAGGATGCAGCTGGTTGTTTGTAATCAGGCAACAGAGTGATCAGCTGTTTTTATCTCTCTGAGCCCTCACTCCCAGCTGGAGGGTGGGATGGTGTCTGCCCCCTCACTTCCCAGGGTTGTGCGGAGTGGTCATTAACCTGAAACTCGGGGAAGTCCCTAGTCACTACAGCAGTGACTGCCACAGAAAAGCCAAGAAGAAAACTATTCTATTGCCAGTGGCAGGTTTGAACAAGTAGCATCACATGCTGGGCAGTGAGCAGAGACAGCTTCACATCAAGACAGTGAGGTTTCACATACCCTGGCCCTTCTTCATTTCCCAAGCAGTTTTCTTTGGTCTTCCTGCACCTTACCCTGCTTTGTGCCCACGGTAGACAAGAGGGGTCTCTGCTTTCTCACCTGGCCCAGGGAGCAGAGGCTGCTTTGGCTGCTGGCAGGAGTGGCCTACCTGTGACCACAGCAACCTCTGGGGGGTCTTTGGAGCCCCAGGACTGCCACAGGAGGGTCTGCAGAAGGTAGGTAGGATGTAAGCCTGTTACTGAGTCCAGATGTTGTTTATACTTTAAATGGGAAAAAAAACGGTCAGGGTGAGAAATTCAGAAAGGCTGCAGATTGCTTTGAGAACTTGCTGTTTAAAAACTTATGAATACCTTTTATTTTTTCCCCCCATATTTGAAACATTGCTAAATTTGGTGCATAGATTGAAAAATTGCCATTTCTCTTTCTTCGTGTCAAGCTTGGAAAGGTTTGGACTCTCTCCCTCTTCCCCACACAAAAGCTGTCTCAGCCTGAGCAGGCATAAATATTTTTATCAGCCTTAAATAGCTTGGGCTGGAGTTAAAAGCAAGGGAAAAGAGCAGCCTTTGTTATGGGGAATGCTGGAGCGCCGTAGCAGGCAGTGCTACTGGTTTCACCTGTATTGTTGAGCCTTTCATATTAGCCAGGAAAGCTGTGTCTGAGAGATGTGGGAATGCTCTGCCTCCACCACCCTTGCTGCTGCCAAGGGCAGGCTCCACTGACTTTGGTCACTGAGTAGCAGTAGCCTTAAGCCTTAACTGAGGTTAATGTTTGGCTTCATTTTCGGGAGTGAGTAGCTGCAGTAGCAAAAGGGCAGTTTTGACCAGCAGAATTTGCTCTGGGCTGAAAACAGACATTCCTCTTGCGAATCAATGTGATCTGAAGATCTTGTCACTTCCAGTTTCCAGAGGCTGATGCCTGTAGCACTTGCTGAGGGAAGAGGTTGCTGCAGAATGAGCTGGGGTATCCTGGAATATCAGTGTGACCTGGAGTGAATTCAGCTGAGCCAGCCAGTGATGGACTTGGGGATGTCTGGCCTAACTCATGCTGCTAGCAGAGCTTTGGGACAGGTAACCTGTGGCAGCAGTGTGCCCCTGGGCAGCTGGGCATGAGAAAAAGATCCTAAGGAAGCTGGCTTCTTTCAGCCTTACCTTAGAAGTAATGTGGTTACGGTAAAACATTTCATCTGCAGGGACAGTGGTCTGTCAGAGCAGAGCAGTGATGTCATCCTGGTCAAGACTGCAAGAAGGAGGCACTTGGCCCCTGGCCATGTTATTTTTAAGCTTGGAAGGCGCACGTGGTCTGCAAGAGCGTAGCACTAAGGAATGGAACTTGCCAGCACTTCCTGCCCTGCCCCAGCAAACTGATAAAGCTCTTTGCAATGCAGGGCGACCCCAGTTTCTTTTTAAAATGTGCCCAGGCGTGGAGCTCACAGAATAACTGGAACACCCAGATTTAGGCATTAATTCAGCTTTAATTCATTGCCTGATGAATTAAAGAGTTAATGTAAAGACAAGATAGGGCCACAAACTATTTCCAGAGCAATGTCTTTGTAAGAACATTCATCTATGCATGTGCATGGGATCTAACAAAAGGGTAGTTGGTAAATGTTACACAGGGAGGGGCATGGAGCATTATCCTGAGCACCGTGTGAATTTTCTTGCTGCTTGGACAATGCATCTCAATCCTGTTCCCTTCCCTTGTTATTCCAGTCCCAGCCCTCTCATAAGCAAAGATAATTGTGTGCTGAAGGGTACAGCTCCCATGTACAGTAAATGCTCACATTGAGGAAATCCAGGTTCCTGCAATCAAAACCAGCAGTTTGTTGTGCAGTTACGATAACAAGCTCCACTGGGGTGGATCTGTCTTTATTGTGTGCCCTGTGGAGGCATAAATGAGATTGCCAGAGATATTTTCCTTCTTGCCCAGATGCTGGGACAGCAGGATTGCTGTGGCACCAAAACATGCTGGGTTCAGGCCAGGAAGGAGCTGTTCCAGGAGGTCAAAATTACAGCCCTGGGCCCCTGGAGCACACAGAGTGCCTCACCATCTCTTGGCTCTCTGTGAAACAGCTTCATTCCCCCAGCAGAATTACTTAGGAATGAGATTGCTATTTCTGGTCTGATTGATGAAGTATGTTATTGATAGACTTTATTTCTGTAACAGAAACCCTTCTCTCTCAAGAACTTTAGAGGCATTAAAGTAGTTCTGCTAAAATTTCCCAGCTGGAAGAATATGCCTGCTTGTCCATCTTGTCCTTCTAATCTCCCTGTGCTAAGGACTGAGAGGTGATTTCACTAGAAAGAGGGACTGGTGAGCTTCCAATGTTACAGCAATGGGTGACAACTTCAGCTTGTACTGCCCTGAGCAGCCACTTGGGCTCTTGATAGTGATGCCAGCCCTCCAGAAACAGAAATGCCAGCTGGGAGGAGACAGTCCAGGCTTTAGCCTGAGCACCATCTGGCCCGGCCCTCTGAGAGGCCTTGTCACCACCAGGCAGAGACCCTGGCAGTAGGACCATGTCCCAAAAAGTTGGGAATTAAATCCTTTCATTGTGAGCCCCATGGCACGGAAAGCTTTATTAAATGTGGGGTTGGAGCAGCAGAGGCAGTAACCACAAAAAGCCACTCCAAAACACCGGTAGTGGTCTCAGTCATGGCAAGGGGGCCTGTGCAAGGGGTGACACACAGGACTGTTGCTGGCACATGTCTAGGATGTGGCTCACAGCCTTGTTGAGGGCACTGCAAAGGAGTGAGCTGTCTGTAAGCACAGCTGTTCAGGGAGTGCTTGGGGGAGATGGCTTAGATCAAAGCCCTGGTGTTCACTAATGTCCTCCACAGGTCAGTGGTGTAGTAAGCACCAAAAATAAGTAGCCTGATGCTTTTAGAACCACTGGGATAAAGGAAACCCTTTCCACTTTAAGAGTCTCTGTCTCTACCCTTTTTCTGGGAACTGTGATCATGAGGCATCATGGGGGCCAGGAGGGTTTGCCACAGCCTGATTCCTGGTGGTGCTGAAAGGCAGGAAGAGCTTTGCCTGTAATGCCTGCTTAGAAGCACAAAACTGTGCAGGCTTGTTCCCATCCAGGTGCATCTCACCAGCAGGGCACTGAAGGTTTCCCTGATCCAGGCAGGCTGTTCGGGTTCCCAGACATGCTTAACATGGAAGGTAGCCAGGACAGACCTGTCTATGCCACTGCCACATCTGAAATACCAGCTTTATGTTGAAGAAAAGCAGTGTTCATCTCCAGTCCTGCTCCCACCTGGGGAGGTTCTGCCTGCTTCTTTCTTTCCTTTTCTGTCCATGGAATTTTAAAGGAGAGGCAAAGGAAGGACCTGCCCTCCCATACTGTCCAACAGCATCATAGTGGGTTGACAGCAGGAAGTGCCTTCAGAGCTCTGTTTTTCAAAGTTCATTTGATAAGAGCCACTTCCATCCTCACCATCAGCTGATAAAGCCTCTTTGGGAAGTTGGTTGATAACTTGCAGAAATGGGTGTGCTCTTAGAGGTTTCTAGATGCAAGCATTTTTTCCAGGGCTGGAAAGGATGTCAAAGTTCTTATTGCAGTGGGGAGTTTCTTTCATTTTTGCACTTGAGGGAATATATTCCAAATCATGGGTCATGTCACCGTTCTTTCTCTTCCAGGGAAGAAACTGCCATGCCCGTGGGACTCTTCCGGGTGTGCCTACTGGTGATTACAGCTATTGTCAACCACCCGCTCTTCTTCCCTAAGGAGAATGGCACCGTCCCTGAGAACACAGAAGAAATCATCCAGAAGATGAAGGAGAGGGAGGAGAGCCTGCGGCTGGAGCAGTTGCGCCTGGAGCAGGAAATCGCAGACCAGGAAGCCACACAGAGGGCTCTGGAAAAGGCTGCAGTGGTAGTGGAGGAAAGCAAAGAGGAAAAGGTCCGATGGGATATGTGGACTGCCCTCTCCTTGGTCATCTTCCTGCTGATCGAGCTCTGGAGGCAGGATTTCCAGGAAGGGAACTGGCAGGACACAGGAGGAGAAGAGGATGACATGGCAGTCCTGGGGAAGGCATTTCAAGGAGTGTCCCTCCCTGACAAGGCTGTCCTGGCCAGCTTCTATGAGAAGCGTATCCTGGGCACCACTGCAGACATGGCCAGGATGCGGGAGATGGTGGAAGGCTTTGCAGATGACCTGCTGGAGGCCTTGAGGAGCGTTTGTAACCGGGATGCTGACATGGAAGTGGAAGATTGTATGGGTGTGGGGAGCATGTATGAGAATTGGAGAGTGCGTAAACCCTTCGTCTGTGACCTGATAGTGCCTTTTGCCCCTCCAGAGCCTTACTGCTTTTGCTGCCAGACCTGGTGCTCTGGTGACTCTTTTCCCCCAGATGAACAAGGTTATGGCACTATCAAAGTGTGCAGAGCAGATGAGGATGCAACGGGTTGCATCTGTGACAAGACTAAACTAGGGGAAGATATGCTGTGCCTCCTCCATAGCCAGGTCAGTAGTACCAGGCCCAGCAGTGAGATGGAAGACCTCCTGTGCTTCAAAAATACTCAATATCTGGATGCCGACCAAGTCATGAAGTGGTTCCAGATTGCCGTCACCAAGGCCTGGAACAGAATCTCCCACAAATATGAATTTGACCTTTCCTTCAGCCTTCTGGACTCGCCAGGAGCCCTGAAGATAAAATTTAAATCGGGGAAATCGATTGCCTTCAACCTCACCCCTGTGGTGCAGTATGAGAACTCTGACGTTTACTTCATCTCGCACTTCCCTCGGAGCAGCCTGGCAGCAGACGTCCCCTCCAGCACCCACTGGTTTCTCACCTTTGCAGTGTATGAGAGGAGGTTCATCCAGCTGGTCTCCAAAACACTGCCTGCCAATGCCTGCCACGTCAGCTGCCTTCAGATCCTCTCCTTCCTCCATGGGAAGCAGTGCAGCCTCACAGGTCCCAGTGGGCTCACCAACTACCACCTGAAGACAGTGCTGCTGCATCTCCTGCAGGCACGTCCCAGTCAGGACTGGGCCCCAGAAAAGCTGGAGGCACGCCTACAGGACATGCTGAAATTCCTAGAGAAATGTTTGCATGAAAAGAAGCTTTATCACTTCTTCATTGGCAATGGGAAGGTACCAGCAGAGCTGGGTTTCCCCATCATATTTCAGAGGGCTGAGCCTCTCAACCTTTTCCGTCCCTTTGTGCTGCGCAGGGATATTTACAGGAAGATGGTGGACACGTTCCACGAGATGCTCAGGAACATGTCTGCACTGATAAATGAGTACACAGTGCACATTCCCCTTGCACACACCAATGGGATCCGTAAGGAACCCCTTTAGCCAAAGCCAAACTCTAAGCACAAGTCCAGAGGGCAACTTTCTGAAGCCTCCTGGATACAACTGACTTTGCCAATAGAGCTTCTTGTCTGGAGCTGAACCACTCCTGGGCCTTGGTTCCTGTTGAAAGGAAGAGGCTGTGGGGGGAGAATAGGGAGAAACTGGAAGATGTGGTGTTGAAGTAGGTTTCTGTTCCGCTGCTGTGCTTGGTTTTATGCAGCTAAGAATATATTTTTTCTATTGTGCCTCAGTCATGCTACAGCAACAAATATAAGTAATTTATTCAGATGCCTGCAATGCAAATGGGGGTGGGGGTGTGATGGTGGCCAAATACTTCATTTCCTTCAGAAGGGGGAGATAAGAACAGGGTGGGGGAATCAGAGACAGGATCTTGGGATCAAAGGAGCCCGTCTGCTTGCAGACAGCAGGAGCTCTTTCACCAATGGGAAGTGCAACATAAATGTACATGCTGGTGTGGAGAGGAGGAGGCTCATGCGCAAGATCTGGACTGGATGGAGATCCTTAAAGTACAGCTTCAAAAGGGAACTGTAGTTTAAAAAAAAAAGAGTAGAAGAAAAAGCCTTCTTGAATTGACTTGTAGCAGTAACTTAAATGGCTTGTCTTGTCCTTCAAAAACACCCCTGCACTTTTTTTCTCCTATGGGAGAAGGTAGCAGAGCAGGGTCTGTGTGTTCAGACCATTTCATTCAAGTCTTCCATGGTAACATGGCTAGTGGTTTATATTCCTGCCCATTTTGTATGGATCAATGAACAGGAACCTTTTTTACCTTAGATAAAAGAAACACCACTATTGGGTTCTGACATCTTGGGTTGTTTGTTTGTTTGTTTGTTTTCCTTACCTTGGGGCACTAAGGCATGAGAATAGCCCAGAGAGAAAGGAAAAGCAGGGCTTCAACTATCTGATCTCTGGAGGTCCCTTCCAGCCCAAACTATGCTGATTCTATCTATGACTGCTGGAAGTTTTGCTTTCATAAAAGAAGCAGTTCTCCAAAATTATCCTGTAATGAAGCCAATCTCAGAAGTCTGGTAGCAGGAGTGAACAATCAGCCTCCAAATGAGAATGTGACTCTCTGCACATGGTTTTAATTAGGCCTAGGCCAGCAGGGAGGAAGAGGAAGGAATGAAAAAGATACATATGTAGTAGACCTGGGCAGTGCTGCTTGCAGCTGCCTTATGATCTGTGTTGCATCCCTTCTGTTTCACATATGCAGGCAAAAGCTACTTTATACATTCTCCTCAATCTTTTTAAAGACTGCTGCTCTGAGGAGCTGCACTAATAGACTGTAATTTGCTGAGCTGGGAATGCAAAGGAGGAGAGCTGCTGCAGGCGTTCAAGCCAGGGGAGAATTGTGAGGCATGTGCTAAAAAAACCAACAAAACATTGCAGAAATGGAAATTCCTGAAATCTCACAGGAAGCATGTTAGTGCTTTGCTGAGGGAGAGGACTCAGGAGATCCTCACCCCCCTGAGTGTGGGGTCCAAGCCAGGGCCCCAGTGCATTATTGCTTTATGCTGGTCCCAGGAACCTGGCCTCCAGTACTAAGGGGCCTTTCCTACCATTTTCTCACACTAGGATTTCCTGCAAAGTTTTACACTAGGGCTTCTCATACTCCTGTTTACAAGAGGGTGGTTGTTCTGTGAGGTAAGACCCATCAGGGATGCTTCTACCATCACTCCACAGATCCCTTTTTATCAATCCTCCCTGTCACATCAGAGAGAAGATTCAATCCTGTATCACTGCTGAGGACAGCATACAACATGAAGCTGGTTATCCAGCCTTATCCAGTTGATAAGCAAATTCTCCACAGACATGTCTTCTCTTCCCTTTTCCTGGTAAAAACTGTTTCACACCTCAGTGGTGTCTGCTGCTTCTCTGTCCTGCCACCACACACTAAGGCAGAGAAAGCTCTAACTCGTCTTACACCTGGTTCACAAGAAAGCATTGATGGTGACAGAGCTATGCTCAAAGTGCTGCCTCCCTTGGCTTTTATTACCACAGGTAGTTAAGTAGGATCTCTGAACAGAAAGTAAGGAGTAGGTAGGAATGGGGGAGAAGAGGCTGGTGGGTAATGCCAGTAGGAAAAAGTCTTGGATCATCAGTGCTTGCTTCAGCATCCTTGGTGATGAGTGCCTGGGAGATTGCCAGGAGAGCAACAGGGCAGGACTAATTGCTGACGCTAACGAGTGCTGTAAATCCCTGGCTTTTCTTAGTACAGCCAAAAAGGCTTTCCCTAGTAGGAAAGAGAGCAGGAACAATCTCAGGGGCCATGGCAAGCAGGTAGTGACAAGCAGAGGTACAGGGAGGGTGGGTCAGTACTGGAGCCTAGAGGCTACATCAGGAGCTGTGTAAGTTGTTTGCAAACCCAGGAGATTTGCCATTTTTACCTGCCCAGGTTTACTGCAAAGTGCCTGTAGCAGATCCAGCTTTAGATGGACTGCTGGCAGGCAGGTCATGCTGGAGCAGTTGTGGTTGAAGTTGCTTCTAAATGTGCTCCCAGCCCAGCCAGAGAAAAATCAGAATTTTTCCGCCGTTTCCTGTCAGGAGTCTAAATTTAGACTGTCCAAAGAACAGAAACAAATTTGTGACCAAGGTCTCTCAGGAAATGACATTCAGAGTTGAAAAATAACTTTTATATAAGGTTGAGCATGAGAAGAAAAGGCTGTTGAACAGAATAAGGTAACTCCCCTATTAAAATGTCAGAACAAAGCTTTGCAACACCAGTTGCAACGGGCTTGTAAACATGCCCAAACTCGTCTTTACACAGCCCCAAGCACCGCTGCTCAGACTCAAAGGGAACCTGAACTGATAAGTGGATTGAATCTTTTGTTCTTTGTTTTCTGTACTTGTATGCCTGTTCTCTCTTACGCCCAAACTGACCCTGCAGTATTCCCATGGGGTTTAGCTGAACAGAAGCTGGAGCTGAATCAAGTAATTTGTGGATCTGATTCCACTGAAAGCAAATTGCTTGGCTTAGTTTTCCTACCTGCAATATGCTCGTTTTGCCCTGAGCACCTTTAAAGTGATCTGATCTGTGCATTTAGGCTGTGAGGGAACCCACTCATACCTGTTGGGGGAAAATGTGATTATAAGATGTGCTCAGAGTGGAGAGATTAGATTATAAGCCTCAGAGTGGAGATCTTCCTTGCAAACCAAAGGTACAGACATGTCCCATCAGAGGAGAGGTTGGTGCACAGTGCTTCTTTGGACCACACCTCTGCCATGGTACAAGGAGGCTGTGATGTGAAGCATATCATTCCTTGGATTTCCTTGTCTCTTTTGGATCAAATCTTTGCCCGCCAAATACTTGCCTGTTATTAAAAGCCCATGCTCACTTTTCACAAAATAAGGATTATAAGACAATTCAGTTCCATCAGCTGCCAGCCAGTGAAAATATCCTAAGACATTTTAGTGTTGCCCATGGGCAGTTCTGCCTTTATTGAAATCTGGGTGCGTAATCAAAGGAAGCAGCTTTCAAGGATGGGAGTAGAAGTGAGGTTTTGTGGTTTAAAGTGAAAAACATTCTTTTAAAACCAAACTGCATGTGGCAGCTGAGTAACAAACATCTCTTTGGCAATGCCTGTATCTCTGTGAGACATCCTAAGGAAAGGCAAACAGCCTGTCCTGGACCCTCTATACTGTTCTTGCCATTTGCTAACCAGGTGAATTCAACAGATGAACTCTGAGTGCCTTCCACTGGTTTCCAACCACTCCCTGTGCCCTCAGCTTGTGGTTTTAATATTTTATTACAGGCTCTGTCAAAGCAGTGGAATTAGTGGTGGGTTGATAGCAACCACTGATCTACAGCATAGCCTCAGGAGCCATTTGCCTCTAGAAAATGTCTTGGTCTAAGGTTATTATTGCTGTACAGGAGCTGAATGTCTTCTAAGGGGAGGTGCTGGGTGTTCACTGTTAAGCAGCCACAGAAGAGAGTTTCTCTCTCTCCAAGTTGCTCTGTATACAGGTATATACAGGGGTAAAAAGATACAGTTTAGCAAAATGATCCAAAAATTTATCCAGCATTCAAGCAGCAGGATTTGGTGTATGTTCACCAGCCATTTTTAATGCAAAGTCTTTGCAGTGTTTTCTCTGTGGTGAAGAAACGAGACTTTAGGCACCTGTAACAGCTTTGCTGCTGCTCAGTGAGGGGTTGGCTCTCACAGGACCCTACCTGGTAAACAGCTTTATTTATTATTTGTCTTTTTTTTAGAATTGTGGGGCGGTCTGTGTGTAACATGTTAGCTCAGAAGCAAAACTGTAGTACAGAGATGAATCTTGGCAAGGCAGCCAAGCTGGGCAATAACACCAGAACTCTTCCTTCCTTGATTGACAATGCTGTACTTAAACCGCTGCTTCTATAGCAGGACACTGTTGAATTTGTATAGATCTTCTCATGCAGCTTTATTTATAATAAAGGAAGTCTTGTACGAAATCTAAATGAGCATGAAGTCTCTTTTGTTTTTAGTTCCCTGCAAAATGTTTCTAAGAGAGCAGAAGGAAGGACTGGGGATGTTTCCAGTGTGATCCCAGCACAGTGAGCCCAGCAGCAAGAATCCCTGGGATTCCTGTAGAAATTATTCCAGAATAGCAGCATGAACATAAAGTGGGATAGCTATTCCAGAATAATGCCAGGGATGTCATTCTTCTTGGGAATACGAATCCACAGGAAATCAAAGTAATTATTATGAATATGTCTGCTCAAAAATACCCTTTTGTGGCAAGCCCTAAATAATGCTGATAGATTCTGCCCTTATGGGCTGAACAAGTAATCTCCTGAATTTCCATTTCAGCCAGAGGAATCCTCTTTATCTGCTTATTTTATGGGTATCCACAGCCAAGTTCAGCAACCACCCACCACCACTTAGCCCCCTGCTTAACTTCTTTGCCTGGTTTAAGGGAACGGCACCTCCTTGTTAATATTCTAATATGCTCTGGAAGCACACCCAGAGCTAGTTATTAATTCACATACTAAAAGCACCACTGTTTCCTTGGAAAAGTGTCTTCCAGCCCCACGGAATGCTCTGCACACCTTTAATAACTCTGCCTTCCAGTGCTCACTGGGGCTGAATCAGCACTGTGCAGGTCTGAGAAGCAGCTGGCTTAAAAGCTGCAGCCCAAATCTTCTTAGCCAGAAGTTAAAATTTCCCAGAGTTGACCACACACTGCTGTAAAGGGAATTATGTAGCCCAGGATCATCAGCAGTCCTGGTTTGGTGCAACTTTGTTATAACAAAAAAACCCCAAACCAAACAAAAAAAACCCCATCCTGATTCAAAGCTACCTGACAAGCTCAGCAACATTTTCTCCATTGAGCTCTTGATTTTCTAGAACACTTTTTTCCTTTGCCTCAATCTACTGCTTCAGTGTTGCTTTGGAACAGAAAGGGTAAGAGCAGAAAGAGAAAGCCACCCACTAGAGACTGGTTTTTAGCTTAAAAATTTAACTAATGACATTTTACCACTCATGGGGTAGCTGTAAGCAAAGACACAATCTCCTTTATCTCAAGCAGGCAGAAATACCTGTGCTATTAAAAAAAAATAGCAAAAGCAGCCTCAGAAGATACAGTGACTCACAAGCATGCCAACATGAATTCAGTAAGGTACCAGTAGGGATCAAACTGGTCACACTGGTCTCAGAATGGGATACTGCTCAGGATTTGCCCACATATTGAACATGTTCCATCCACTCTGCTCAGCTCTGTATTATGGTTTGTTGCTTGCAGGACTAAAAGCTAACACAGGTCTGTCCCCAAATGCCACTGGCAGAGGATCAGATTTTAACTTGTATTCAACTGGATTCTATTTGTTTGGGAAAAGGATGTCTCAAGGTGTTGGGTCATTGGGTCCAACCAAACATGTGAGTTGTTGCATCCCTTCCAAGAAAAATTCCAAGTTCCGGGCAATCCCGTGTTCTGAGAAGATAAATTCCTTATGGGAACATAAACTAGGTTATTTTTAGCCAGTCTCCTATGCAGTTGGTGTGTTAACACATATAGGCCAGAGGGAAAGAAGGCCTATGCTTTAATCTTCTAAGTAGCTTCTGAATCCATCAAAGAACTTTCACTCAATTTGATGGAGCTCAGAAATACATCTGATAATCTTTAAGTAAGCAGGCAAATGAATAAAAGACAGAGACTCTCATAATGCTTCAAAAGCACAAAAGAGGTATTTTAAATGTTTCCAGTGCAGTAAAAGGTAGTAAGCACTCATGTCTTCTTTGACCTGAACAAATAAGTTGTGAGAAAATGCAGAGTTGTGTTACTGCTTCTGCTACTCTCAAAATGATCCACCCAACTTTGCAGCAGAGCCTTGAGGGAAGATGGATGCAAACAGTTATTGCCATCATATCTATTGGACTAATCTGGTCTCAAAAGGAAAATCTGAGCAAGCCCCTGCCGTGGATCAATTATTGTTACAGTGTTTTTCAAAAGAAACTTCATTTTCCATTTATGTTTCGTTTAAGAGCGTCATCTGAGACTCCTCAACTGCTGGAAATAAAATTTCTGGCTGCAGAGGCAGAGAACAAAGCTTCTCAGTCATTATTCAAAGGCAGCACCTCTGCAAATAAAGGCTCTGAGTTTACAAGTAATTATAAACCTGTCTAGCTAAAACCAGAGCTCACCCAGAATGTTAGAGGCGGGATAAAAAAAAAAGATATTAGCTTTATTGATCTGCTCTGAGGGGGAAGCACAGAAAGTGCTGAAGTGAAACATTTCAATACAGCCTGTTCAGATATTTGAGTGCCTGTAAAATGTCTGACTGTGGCACTGTGTTAAAAATTGTGCTCAAAAATAAAAATAAAACCAGTGAAGTTCTTAAAGGTGTCTTAGGCACTCAGCAGGAAAAGGAGTTGATTTTAGATGTGAAACTATCTTCAAATCCACTGGTGGGCCCACAGCCATTAACAGTCTCAACTCAAAGGTTTAATCATGTAAGGAGACAAGATTAAGTTTCTGTCTGTATTGACCTACTTTGCAGAAGAGCCATAACACTTATAATGCCATTGGAAGTCCAATTGGGCACCTTTCTGCAGACAGTCTAACATTCAGGATCCAACACTGTGCAATACAGGCCCAGGAGGCAGAGCTAGGCAGGTCTGGGATCAGTAACCACAGCACACAGCCTGTCACTTCACCTCCCCAGCTGCAGCAAGAAATCCATTCCCTGGCTCCCAACCTTCAGTCTTGCTCTCTAGCCCTCTGCTGGGAATCAGCACAGAGAGATTTCCCAAATCCTCAGGGAGATAGTATTCATCTTGAGAACATGTTCCAGATCTTATCCCTGCCTGCTCACACTGGGCAGGGCAGGGCAGGGCAGCCCTGGATGGTTCCTGTGAGCACAGATGATCCAGAGCAGCCCTTCCTGGCCTCCATCACACGGGCGTTCCCGCAGAACAGAAGTGTTCTGCACTCTCAGCAGGATATTCCTGCCAGTTCTGTTCACCTTCAGGGCTATCACACTATGTCAGTATTACAAACCTCCTGGATGCAAAACTAGGGAAAAGCAAGGCTTGTCCACATGCAGCTGTCTACCATAGCCCCACACTGACTCCCCTGCCAGAGCCACACCTGGCAAAGCTTTGGAAGTGAAAGGTTTGATCCAGAGCAGAGCTAGACCAGCACAGAACAGTCAAGATACATAAAGCATATGGAGAGGAATTGAGGCACTAATCCGTGGGCTTGAATACACAGGTTGTATCAGAGCTGTCTTCCCACAAACAAGTGATTAATCACCATGCCTTAATTACTACATGTAAGAGGAGACAAACTCTGCTTCCAAGCTTAAACAGGCACAGAAAAGAGCTCTGTGATGAATGAATAGGGGAAGAAAACATCCACACTCCAACCTGTGGATTGGCCCAAAGCAAATTCTTGTTGAGAGCTCTCTTCTGAGGATGGTTTGAGTGACAGAAGGAAAGGCACAAAGCATCCTTTGGGGTAGCAGGAATGCTGCAGAGAGCTGCAGGAAGGACAGTATCAGTTCACAATGTCTCCATTGCTCCTCATTGATTCTTCAGGAAATCTGAGGCTGACAGCTTTTTTCCTCCTTTTTTTCTCAGCCCTCCTATGCTTTTGCTGTGCAGTCACATAGGTGACTCATGCAAATGGTTTGCAGCTTACAGGAAACACTGTCTGTTCCCTACGCAGCTTGTGGCTGTTCAGTGCCCCTATTCCTGGCTCCCTTTCCTCTGGAGAGGTGGCTTTTTCCATCAGCTTTGCCAAGGGTGATGGTTCTAAGACACAAACCTGCAGCACGTGCTGCAGTTCTCACAAGCTGCTTCCTGCTCACCAGAAGATGCTGTGAGAGGCACAGTGCAGGCTCCATACATCACCCCCTGCATACCAGCTGCATTCTCACTCCCTCCTGCACTCAGACACAGTGTTGTTGCAGACTGCTAAACAGCTGCCACACTCTACCCCAAGCACAGTTGCATCTCACTGACAAGTTTTGAAACTCCTGTTTTAGTAAATCAAAGTGTTGTACAAGGGGAAAAATACTAATGACATCATGTGGCATCATTACTCAGATAAATCAGCAACTGCCATCCCTGTTGGCTTTGGACCAGCAGTAGAAAAGACTGTTTCCATCTTACAGAAAATGGGAGTGATTTAGTAAAATTGCACCTGACCTCATGACTTTAGAGAGACTGCATTTTCATGAGCCATTCCCAAGTGAAATCTGTGTCCGAGGAATGGTGGTGAAATAACCAGGCTACCAGTAAAGACAGGAGAGAGGATAAGAAAGAGCCAGTTCTCAAACCCTGCTAATGCAAGGAACATCACAGATGCCACCACAGTGGAAAACTGGGGAGAGCAGTCCCAGGACATGTAACACTGTGCCAACACCACATGCCCAACACACGCACCCACAGCCAGGCCTGTCTGGTGAGCAGGACAGACAGCTGCTAAATGGAGCATGGCAAGGATCTGAGATTAAGTGAAACGCATCAAAAAGTTGAGATTTCCTTTTCCTTTGTGATTGATTAGAAAAGCACCAAATCAACAGGCATCTGTATGGAGTTGACACAAGTGTTCCAGGTGACTGTAGTACATTATTTTTGAAAATTTTCAAACCAGTATCCCCAGTGACGACCACTTTCAGTGCAAGAACCACTGGCCCTTTTAATACCTCCCTAGACAGAAACTTCTCAACAATTTCCCCAAGCAAGGGCCTTCTGTTATAGCTGCAGTCCCATTCACCCATGTTCCCACTCAACTTACCCAAAACTCAGCAAAACTTCTCAGATCTGGGAACCTGGGATCCCCATTCCTTCCTTCTGTCTTGGCTCCCTTCTACCTTTCTCTTAGCTTCAGTATAAGGGATCTTAAAATTATAATGAACAAACACTGGACCACACCTTGTATGAGGGTACCAAACATTTCAAGGATGTCAGTAAAGATACAGGGACATGCTACAAATTCAGGACAGAACAAGGCCCAGAGCCTTGCGAACCTGAAGTATCTATTTTCCATTATGCTACTAAACTCACTGTTTTTATAAGACAGACTCTGTCCTTGTTTGCTTGACACCCAATTTATCTTTTTTAACCTGTGCTAGTAGCAGTTATATTTGGTGGCACAATAATAGAAAACAAACAAACAAAAAAGCACCCTTTTTTTTCAAAAGCAAGAGCATTAACAATTTTCAAGGGCAAAACATGGAGCAGAAGGTGAGTAAAAACCATACTTACTGTACTATCTGATCCACAGAAGGTTTTAAGGAGAACTGACAAAAAAGGAGAGCTCTTCATCTGCTTGATCCTTTCCTTACTGACTTCCATCTTTCTCTTCTGTTGACCAAAACTGAAAACATAAATGTCTCCTTTACACCCACCCACCCTGAAAGGAGAGAGCCAGTCCATTCCACATAACTTGTCTTTTCTTTCAAGACTGGGCCAGTATTGCACATTCATTACCACATTAAAAACACTTTGCCTGAGGCCTGCATTTCTTGCTGGGCTATAATGAGTTCAAGACCCCAGCTGTCAGCTTGGGGGTTTAGAACACAGATATTTAATAGTAAATTATAAGGCAGAATATTTCATTTTACTTTTTTTTGCTGAAGTAGCATATTTATAATGGTACACTACAGCCACTAAATAAAGATGTGGAGAGCAATTCTTTCTGTTCATACTATACAATCTCTGGGTTACCGTGGTGTGGCTGGAGCCAGTTCAGTTTTTGGATGCTGATCTCTGCTCTTAACCTGTTACTGGATCTCCCACTACAGTCAAATAACACATTGGAGCAAACTGTAACATATTTCTAGCACTATCCTAACAGCTTTTAACAAGGCCTACACAAAGCAGACCTGCTAATAAAACCAAAATGCTCTGCAGTTAATTCTTGGAAGTTTGCCACTGAGATCCCACCAACACTGCTTCAGAGACATGGGCTTTATGAAGCTCAAACCCTGCTTTCATGTAATGAAAGGGCCTGGATCCACATCCTGACAACACTTCACTGCTCTCAGCTTCCTCTGGGTCCTTTGACAATCTACGAAACATGTGTAGCATCACATCCCAACTGGAAACTTTTTAAGAAATTACAATAATCTGGAAGGAAGAGCAGCATAATTATTATTTCTCTAAGTAGTGCCAGATGTGTTTAAAAGCCACAAAGCTAAACAGGAGGGGAAAAGCTGCATAGTTTGAATTAAAGCTAGTAACAGCATAAACAAGTCTCTCCAATAGCCACAGGCTGACGGACCAAGTTCCTGCTCATTCTTTTTTCCTCATCAAATTTCTTTCCTCCTTGAAGTTACACAAGCATGCACCACCTCAGAGTCACCGTGCCAGGGCAGAACACATTACAGGAAAAAGATCAGTCTACTTTTCCTCCAGAAAAGCTCCAAAGCTCCCAGTGTCTCAATTACCATGAAACCCATGAACCACCACATTCTGATATGCTACCTCACCTCACTGCAATGGGAGGCAGAGAGGAACAGTCTTGGATCTCTCATGACAACCACCTCAGCCCCACAGGAACCACAGCCCTGCCCTTGGACACGCTGCTTTGCCTTATTTGTTTCTGTGTGCTTATTCCCTGGATTTATGGCCAATTTGGGTTGTTAGTGGTCTGACAGGCATACAGAACCCAGCAACATCAGAATGAGTCATAGATGTGGACAAGAAAAAAGGAAAAAACAGGAGGGGAAGAACTTTTTCCTGTGACTGCTTGTGATCTAAATAATCTTGTCCCCACACTGCTATATTAACATACAAGATAGCGTCAAAGATATTCAATTAAAAAGCTCTGATCCTGCCACCTACCTGATGAAACAGAACACACTCTTTCCTTCACCAGCAGAAAGACATCAACAGCATAATGTTCTGACTAAACTCTTTTTACTTCTGTTCTCTAATTTTACCTTCACCTTAACAAACAGAGCTTTAAATTCCGAGAACAGAAAACAAATGTCCTTCTGCTCAGGATATTGTTCCTGTTGCCTTTACTCCTTACTCCAGCCTTTAAGTTAGAACCTAGAATAAACACACCAGTACTTCAGAAAGGCAGAGAAGGGTTATAACCATACACTCTCCCCTAGCATATCTAACCAAAACTGGAGGCCCTTACTAGATGGTTCCTGCAAACATGACTTCAGCAGGGGTAGGAGGGCAGGGCTGCAAAATGTTTTAGCAGTAGAGCTGTCCGAAGAGATAACCAGTCTGCACTAGGAATCACAGCTTCACAAGCCACACTATCTGTTTTAGCCTTTACAGTACACTGCTCCTCCCTCTCTGCATAACCAGACCAGTGACTAACAGCTGCCAGAAACAGGAACGAAAAACTGTTTGAAGACAACATTACTTGCTTTTTATTCATTTTCAAGACACCAGTATTACAGCTTTTAAATCAGGTAACAGTATCAGTTCAGGGACTGCCTGCTGCAATGCCTCCAAAGAGGCCAGAGGTTACAGACCATCACCTCTTGAGTAGAGACATTTTCCTTTATGCAACATTCATGGCCAGCCACGACTTTCCATCTCCTGCTTAAAGCCAGCACATCCTTCCCCCCAACAGGAAGGAGTGAAGCTTACAGAAGGTTTCCCAGCCTTTTCAGCACAGATTTATTCCCCACTATGAAATGCAACCACAGAAGAGCCCCCACCAAATTACACTGACTTCCCACACTGAAAAACAGCATTAACACTTCAGCCAGCATGTTCCTACTGGCACCTCAGAGCCCATAATCACATGCCTCAGGGCTGTTCTTCAGGTACAGCTCAAGGTAGTTTTTGTATGTCTGTGGGTCAGTTATTATAGCCTTTATAGCAGGGTCCTCCTTCATGGCCTCCATCCAGCGCTGGAGCTTTGGGGTGTGATTCAAAGCACTACAGGAAAAAGGAAGAGACTGAGTAAAGTAAATGGAAAATTTGGAGGACATCAAGGAAACAAACAACTTGAACAGTTTCATTTTACTACTTTCTCTGTCCCAGTACAATGTCCAGTTTAGAGCAGGATGCTTCCTCCAAACTGCAATACAATACTAGCTTTCTTCAGCAGCCCCCAAGAGTGGCCCATTGCTGCAGTGTACACCAGGAATATTGATGCTGAGGCACTTCAGAACACACCAGAAGCCAGGCAAAGTACTCACTCTTTCAGCTGGAATGGTTCCAGACGTTCAAACCACGGCCAGATCATGTAGTCAACCATTGAGATGGAGTCCCCACCATAAAACAACGTGTTACGTTTGGCCAGAACCTGTGAAAGGTTAGAGATGTCAGCTGCCCCCCAAGGAAAAGTGCAGCACAGCACTACACAAAAACCCCACTGCACAGTGGAAGGCAGGCACACTACAGGGATCAGTGAGCAAAGGAAGGAGATAGAGTGTACTTCTCTTGTGCACACAGTATTTAGCATAGTCAGAGCTAGTCAGTATAGTTAAGCTTAATACTACAGCTGCTATTTCAAAACCTCAGCCCAGCTCTTCTCCAGAGGTTCAAAACCTATCACAAAATATGAATCACTAGCAAGCTGCAGCATGTGCAAACAAAGAGGAGTTTAGCTCGGAATGTTCGTGATTTCTTGCTTGTCATAAAGCATAAATGGCACAGACTAATTGAACACAGCAACGCACATGCATTTTTTGAGCAACAAGTCCAGCTAAATTTATCATCCTGCTAAATTAGAGCACCATTTTAGCAGGGACTCTTTTCCCATGGCAGTTGAGGCCAAGTGGTATCAGGGAAGCATTTCTAACATTACATCTCAAACTGCATTTGATTCCAGATGCAAAGACAACAGGAACCAAGTGTAACTTACACCAGAAGGAGATCCCCCTCACAGCTCAGAACAGAAAGCAGGGCCACAAAGCATGCAGCAAGTTCTCCTGTTACATTTATGACTCTGATGCATTTTCAAGTGTCGTGATCATCCAATCTTAATATGCTTTAAGGACCCTCCGAGCTTGTTCTCTTCTTCCATTGGATTAGTGGCTCTATTTGCAGGCACTTCGGTGTTTTAAAGATGGAACTCAAAAGACCTTACAAATCTTGGTCTTTTTTGGACACACACACCACCCTATACACTCATATGGCATTTATTCCCTGTCCACAACCCCCATGATCTAGTAGAAATCTTACAGCAGCCCTTCAGGAAGCACGGATCTGTTTGACCTCCCAGGTGTCTGGGAGAACATCACCAGCAGCTGCACAAGGGGCAGAGATGGGAACACAGCCCCCTCTGTTGGGCAGCAGAAATCGAAATACAGAAGTGTTCCAAAGTACTTCCCCTCTGGAATATCTCTTGCAATACGCTGAGGGAAGTTTGCATGGCTCTGTTCTGGCCTCCCATTCACAGCTGACCATCAGCTGCTGCTGCAAAATCATTCAGGGTATAGGAAAATAGAGACACTGAAGGAACAGCAAGTTATTTCACAGTATTAACCAAGCAGGAAGAAGGTTAATCCTTTCTTAATGTTTATCACATCTGTATTTCAGGGAAGTGAAACACACAGCTTCCCCCCAGGAACTCGTCATCTGCACTACTGCACCCTCAGTCTAATCAGATGGACAAGACTGCTCTGGAAACAACTGGGCTTTGGCAGCCCAAGGGGATGGGAAAGCAGAATGCACTGGACTGTCAGGAGAACTAGGAAAGTACTAAAAGGTTATGGGCAGCTTTGCACTGAACAGAAATACTATGGAGGAACTCTTCTTCATTGATCCACCCAAGTATTGGCTGTGGCTGCTAAAGACAGAAGGAATGGGTTCATGACAAAGACAAGTCCAACAGCCATTCAGACTAGCCAAGAACCATTCCTGACATGGACTGTCAAGTAGCTGGTACAGCATCAAAGCCACCTGACACTTCCTGGAGCTCCACTAAAGTTGCATTACACCACCAGCAGCAGAACGTGGTCCAGGGTTGGGTTTCTACAAGGCACACATTACATTCTGCTTCCACCCACCTCCAGAGATAAGCTGCAGAATGAAAAAGATTTTATGTCATCACCAAGGTATCTGCACTGCTTTCAGCACAGATGCTCTTCAGCAGCTCAGACTCTTCAGCCCTTGCTCTTAGCCCATATTGCAAGATCTCCTTTACTTAAAGCAGAACAAAGATAGCCAAGACAACAGCAGTCTGCTAGAATTCAAAAACCTCTACAAGGCTACATAGTCTTTATCATTAGATAAAGTTTAGTTTAGCTATATAAAGTTCAGTTTTGCCACCTGAAATTTATTCTAATGGTGCCCTTGTGCATCCTGGGCTGAGGGTAATAAACTTATTGTTTCTTGTTGTAACTACCAACTAAACAAGAAATCTACCTCCAAAGGCCACAGCATGAAAGGAAAAAAAAGAAACATATAAAGGCTGGCAATCTGCTTGTTATTATGAAATAATCTCACCTCTTCAAGTTTGCCAAACTTTTCAGCAATCTCTGCTTTCAGTGCAGTGGTGTCCTGTCCATCTTTGACTGCCAAAACATGCTTGAAAAGCAAGGATGTTATCTATACAAAGGAAAGCATAAAGTTTTTAATGCACACATTACAAGAATACAAGTTAGTCATTCAAAACTTCTAAGTTAACATTTTAAGATACTAAATGCAAGTTAAATCTTAAGAGATTTGAGATTAAAGAATTACATAAAGTCCATTGATAAAAATCTTTTATACTTCAGAAAAGACAAGCAAAAGCCTAGAGGAAGAATGAATACACACAGTAGTGAATTCTAGTCCTGTAATAAGAAAATAGCGAAGACTGCTTCCCATCTGCACATTTTCTTTCTTGCAACACTTCCCTCTTTCCATTCACTCTATTTACAAAGGCCTTTTGCAAATATATTCCCCCTTTTATTCGCCTTCTTTGTCCACACTCCTTTGCATCTTCTGTTTCTTTCTCTCCTGTCTCATATCCAAGTGACTTCATTTACTTCCTAGACTCCTCAAATCATATGCTAGTACAGAGAGGTTAATTCCTGTCAACCAGCTCCAACTCCAAATGAGAGCCAAAACCAGCCTCCCTGTACAAGTCCCATGTTTACAGCCACGTGCCATCTCTTGTCCATGGTTTTAGGCTCTCTCAGGCAGGCACTTCCCACATCCTGCCTTCACACAGTACTTCCTAGAGAAAGGATCAGAATAAAATACAGCAACTGTCACTTCCCAGGTCTCACATATTCAGTTGGTTTGGTCTGCTAACCTTTGCTCTATTGTAGGATGCTCAAAACCCTACCTCAGTCACACAAACTTTCACTTGCCTTCCTACATCCATCCTTGCACATAATTCTGGGAGCAGTTCAGAGACACAGTGGATTACGTGTGCTCACAACAAAAGGTCCCAAATATCCCCTCTGCTTATTTAAATGCTCATCCCTGCATTAAAAAACCTGCCTTAAATGATGAAAGCAACATCAGCGACAGAGCTGCAGTTTTTGGTGCAGTGGTGAAGTCAGAAACACAGTTCCACTCTGATCACACAGTACCTTTGAGAAGTCTTCCAGGAGCATCTTCTGACAGGCTCGCTCATAGGGGTCTGCAGGCATCAGCTTCTTCCCTGGAAATGCTTCATCCAAGTACTCACAGGTGATTGGGGACTCCCAGATCAGCTGGCCCTTGCTGGTCTCCAGAACAGGAACCAGCCCAGAGGGGTTCTTCTCAAAGTACCACTCAGGTTTGTTCTTCAGATTGATGTTGATTACTTCATGGCTAAAAGAGCAAGAGAAACAAGACCCAGAGAGGCTCAGTTCTGCTCCAGTCCACCCCATACCATGGTGAAATGTAGTCACCTCAACAGTTCAGTACTTGAGAGAGTCAGCCCTCAAGCCACTGTACTCCCATTTTCTTTGAAGTTGTTTGCAGGACTAATCCTTTGACACAGAAATACTGCCACCTTTGCACTGACTTGCAATGAGTTGTTTGCAGACTGTATGCATGTCTTTTATTAGTTTAACAAGCACCCAGCTACCAGGCTAAAAACAAAGATTGGAACTCAGCACACTTAGCACATTTGAGTTCAGGGCCAGTCTAAGAAAGAAACAGCTGACTGCAAATGAGCTACACCCCAATTAAGAAATGCACCTGAACCTTAACCTCCCTTACACCAAAGAGCAAATCAGGAGAGCCTCCTTCCTACTTATCTTCCCAGCCTATGGCCTCATACAGAACAAGTGCTTAGGACAAAAGCAAATAGATATTGATTTAAAAAAAATACATGAGAAATATGTCTATATTAAAAAAAAAACAGAAAATATATGGTGAGTTATATATGTGACCCCAGAAAATTCCTAGAAAGCCCAAAGGTCTGCTAAACACAGCTGAACCTTCAAAACAACTGAGAAGTTACCAGAAGGCAACTACCACATCTAGGTAGCCATAAAACCCCTCCAAAATCACTATGCTACAACGAACCTCCCAGCTCCAAAATCAGTCCAAAGACACTAAATAAAAACATAATTAAACTGACCCAGAAGTTTTATTGCATCTACTCTTCCAAAAAAACACCAAAAGACCCATGTGAAAAACAAAACTACCTCAACTCTCATCTTACTATCAAGAGACCTGTAAGCATTCCCTATTCCAACAGGAACTCCCGGCCCTGTGTTGGGTAACAAACTGCTGGCAGGCCTTGGACTTGGCAGTACCAGGAAAGATGGAAAAAGCTTTTAATTTGTACCTGAGGGAGACATTAGACCCCATTCAAGAATGCTGAAATTACATGGTTATCTTGAAAAAGAACCAAACACAAGCACTGAATTTCATTAACTCACTACAGCACCAGAACAAGACAATGTTATAGGAACACGGTACTGTTTCCTCTTTTAAAAAGGTCATTCACTCATTCGTGTTTTGCTGGGCAGTGACACAACAGAAACATTGAATATTTGTACCATCCAGAATGTCCACGGCCACTCACATCAAAAACAGTGTATGTTGTGTCTCTACTCACATTTACTCAGGGCAATCTATCACAGGCAAGAATTATAAAAGAAAATCAACTTGGGGTTTTTACTTCGGGCCTTTATGCAGCTGATTTCATTCTACTTATTCAAGCTTTAGAGCGAAATCACTCACAGAACGCCTGTTCTCAACCCGTTGGTTCAGGGATGTTTAATTTAGGGAAGAAAGGGAGCTAGGCCGGCCGCCGTCTCGGTGCGGGCCCCGGGGAGCGGGAGGAGCTCACCTGATGCCCTTGGCGCGGAGGACCAGGCGCGTCCGCTGCGCGTAGGGGCAGAAGCGCATGCTGTAGAGCCGGATCAGCCCCGCGGGCACGGGGCCCGGCGCCGAGCTACCTGCGGGGAGAGGAGAGGACGGGGGCCGTCACCGCGGCCCTCACACAGCCGCTGAGCTGTGCCGGCCCCGCGCCGCTTACCCTTGCCCAGGCTGCGGGACTGATCGCCCGACATCCCGACACGCCGCGATGATCTCCAACCTACGATTGCCCCGATCTCCAAGTGCCCCGCCGCACCGCCCTGCCCCAAGGCCCTCGGCACCGCCCGCCGCGGGGACGGGTGTCCGGCTCCGCCTCTCTCCCTGCCTCCCTTCCCTCCCTCCCACCTCCCTCAGGCCCGGGGGAGCGCTGCTGTTGTTGCTGACCCGAAGGGCTTCCTCGGTGGTCTTTCCCTGAGCTGGCCGCCCTGCCCACCCAGCTAGGACAGGCGGTGTTCAGCTGCTCTCGATGCTCGCCCTCTCTCTCTGTTTACACACAACCAGCACCGGCACTCCCGTGGAAACAGGACACCCACGGCCGAACTCCACCTCGCGGGCCGGGTGTATTTATAAGCAGTGCCTCCAGCAGCTGCTGAGCTACCGGGCTCCCCTCAGTGCCTCCTCTTGCATCACCTACCACCCTGCAAAACCCGATCCAACCCCACCTTGAGGGTAACAAGAAGGGTTTATCTCTCCTGCAGCTGTTCTGCTTCATGATAAAAACCCCGAGAAGAGACAATAACCCAACAGACAAGAGGGCATAGCAAAAGTTAAATCCAACTTAATTACTACAGTGCAGTTATAGAGGGATTCAGGCTTGCTTCTGCAAACAGGACCTTTGTGGGAGCATCAGTGCAAGCATAGAGCAAAAGAAAGAACCAAAGCACAGACTGAAGTCTTGTCTGTCCCTTTGCTCCCTCTTCACTTCATATTAGGGCACCAGGGCCTTCCTTGTACCAGCTTTCCTTGGAGTATAATAATGGAAATGGACGTGTTTTCCTTTAATGATTTTCACACATTCACAGTGTCCAAGTTGGTCTCTGACCACAGAGGTAAAGTGATTCCCTTCTCCACTCACCAATCTTCACGTTGGCACTGTACATTAATAAGAAACTGCACATTTGTAGGGACCAGTGGGCTGGCACAGCTCTTGCCAAAGGGAGGGAAAATCCTGGCCTTCCTGGCAATGCTCACTCCTCTGTCAAACCCCCAAGGCTAATAGAGCATTCTCTAGTCTTGTCAGTGGATCCATGCTTGCACAGGGGGCAAGTCCTCCCTGTTTTGGCTTGATTTTGTCACTGCAGTTGGGCCTCAGACACAAAGACCAATATTTTCTGTGGTGATCTCACACCTGTGGATAAACCCCAAGATGGTCACTAGTAACATAACCATGACCTTGACACCATTATCCATTGCAATGGAGGAATTTGATTTTTGTTGAGTTACTGCTGCTTGATTATGTGTATATTAAGCAGGTCAGCACAGAAAGGGAGTGGTAATTTGTTGCACAAGTCCGCCATGCCCTAGGCAAACAGAACCTGTACATAAGGTGTTCTTTGCCAACAAAATAATTTCCCCTACCATAAAAAAAAAAAAAAACCCAACTGTGTTAGAGGACATAGCCCTTTATTCCTCTAAGTATCTATCCTTAGTAAAGATTCAGCAAAATTTTGGGTGATGAAAACAGAGAAAATAATTTCAAAATTTCTCATAGCAATTATGAAACACTCAGGCAGTCTGCTAACTCACAGGCTGGAGACAGGCATGTAGGAACTCAAACCAGCATCACAAGACCCACATGCTACAATGGGCCCTCAGAAGTACCACTTCCCTTAAGCCCACTTCCTCATTCTCTCCTGCTGTTGCCTGGCATGCAGAGTGCCTGTGGAGACAAGAGTTACGGAATGGGCTCGTCCTGCTGCTGCTGGACAGAAATGCCTCTCTCCCTTCATTGCACTCGAGCACTGTGAGTGACACCAGAATGGCACAACTGCACACTGTCCCTGTACAGGGAAGTAACAGCGAACTAACACAAGCAGTACAATCTTCCCTTAGTGAAAGGGTTTTCTAGGACTCCAACACCTTAGAAAAGGAAATCTATTTTTTAAATACTTGGAGGTTCTTACTGTGTGTTACCAGGCTAAAAGCTTCAAGTAGAGAGGAAAAGGCTGCAGCTGTGCTTTCTCTTCTTTCCTGGGGAAAACTTATCCTCTGCTCACTCTGAAGCTTCAGGAGCTTTATCATACACAACCCAAGAAGAACTTTTGTACCTTACAGAATCATCAAGGTTGGAAGAGACATTCAAGATAGTCAAGTTCAATTGTCACCCCTAAACCATATCAAATAGCAGCAGATCCAGACTCCTCCTGAGCACCTTTAGGGATGGTGACTCCAGAAAGACAAAAGAGGCAATGGGAAAACAGGTACAGCTGTCCTGCAAAGAGATGGGCAGATGGCACTGGACCAGGTGCAGGGACACGCAGGGCGACCAAGAGACGGAACCCCCAGTTCTGACAGAACCCCAAGGCTGATGCACTCCTACACTTGATTCAGCAACAGCGATTGCGCAGGTTTAAAAGGCACAGAAATCAGTGGCTCAGGGGCAGAACTAGCCCATCTTATCAACCACAAGAGCTCCTACAGCGCCCCTCACACTTCCCGCTGCTCCGGTGACAGAGGACGCTCCCCAACAGGGCTATTAAATACCCGCCTGTAGTCATTGATTGGCTGGCGCAGGGGCGCGGGCCAATCAACTGCGTGCTCCGAGCGCGGCCAATGGCGGCTGCCGTTGCCGTTGCCAGGGCGCGGGGGTCCCGCGGCGGCGATGGCGGCGGGGCCGGGCACGGAGGGACCCGGCACGGAGGGATCCCGTGTGGGGGGACCCGGCACGGAGGGGCCCGGCCGCGCCGCGCTGGAAGTGAGGTGGGGGCGGCGGGCACAGCCCCCTCACGCTCCTGAGCCCGGCTGGGGTGTGCGGTGTCCTGCGCTGTGCTCGCCCCGCGGCGGCTTCGTGCATAGGGCGGTCAGACGGAGGGGAAGGGAGGCTGCGCTGTCGGGGGCTGTCAGGGCAGCGCGGGGGTCAGGGAAAGAAGCCTGGGCACAGATGACAGGATCAGGGAATAGGGCGGGTTCAAAGGACCACCGTGGGTCATCTGGTCCAAGCTCCCTGCTCAGGCAGGGTCATCCCAGAGCGTAGTGCGTGGGATTACCTCTGGACGGTTCCCTCTCCCAGTGAGGGAGACTCCACAGCCTGTCTGAAAAAACCTGTTCCAGCGCATGATAGCTTGCACAGTAAAGAAATTATCTATCTATCTATCTATCTATCTATCTATCTATCTATCCCTATATCTATCTATCTATCTATCTATCTATCTATCTATCTATCTCTTTTATATATAACAGCCTGAACCCTTATCCCCTTAGGCCTTTACTGGATGTATAAGAATGATAAATTGTACTGTCACCCCTATTAATTTATCCCCGCGTACAAGTTTTCTAGATTCCATTTTACCTCCACAAACAGAAGCTAGAAATTTCCACTGATTCAGACCTAATGTTGCAGAAAAGCACAGAGCTAGTTCTGCAAGCATGTTCAGAGAGGTCTCGTGTGCCATGGCACCCCATACAACCTGTTCTTGTACGAAGGAAGGCCCAGAAAAACATGAGCTGAAATGTCTCCTCTGTTGCCATGGCTTTCAGTTCATCTCCACAAACACATTGTCAGTGCTCCCAGTCCCCTCTGGCTCCACTTGACTCCTTTGTAGAAAAAGAAGTTAAGAGCAGAAACTCATCAGAAAAGATAATGGGAAGTTATTGCTGGACATAAATTTATTTCAAGACCAGCAATTTTAAAACATTCCTAAGTATGAGAGTGCTGAGGCTTTAGTACTGTCTTTGAAGAGTACAAAGGATCAGCAACTGAGCCGGTTTTATGACTGACTTATGTTTTATGAAAGGAGTGTAAAAATGCTTCTGGTCATTGCAGAGAGCAAAGGTCTCTCCCAGTCAAATTCTCTGATTTGGAAAAAGAGCAGAGATGGGATGTTTCTGAATGATAACATTCAAAGAGAGGATCCTAACAGCAGTGTTGTACACAGAGGGTATCTCACACTGCTGGAACTTTCCTGCCATGGTACCAGCAGGCTAAACTGACATCCTCACTTGGTGGTAAATGCAAATCCCTTTGGTAAGATGACCCAGATATTTGTCCCCACACTTTTTGAAAAGTAAAAACATCTGCAAGCAGTAGTGGATTTGTTGACATGTTTTAAGTTCATAAACTGAGTCCTCTCCAGTAATTTATTTCAGTCCTTGTGCAACACATCCTGTTTACATTCCAGAGTTTTACCATGTTAAAGTACTGGAGTCTTTAAAGCAGAACAGTCCTCCTGGTTTGTTTTGTATAAACAGAAGCTGTACCTTTTTATTTTTTATTTTATGTGTATGAGATGAACTATGAAAGTGCAAAAAGGTTAAGCAAACACAACTGGGTCCCAAGTATAGATCGTGCCCATGCAATTCTTTCAAATAATGTTATACCCTTTGCTGGGGTTTGTGAGAACGAAACCAGAGCCTGTGAACTTGGGTGACTTTATTTTTAGTGAAAACTGAAAGAAATAAAAGCATCTCTCCATGTTCTTATGCCAGTCTTTGTGCTCCATCAGGATAACATTGACCTTATGTTTTTGGAAATGCTGAACTAGTGACTCATAATACCAGATCTTAGTTGTTGTGGTTTTGCAACACTGGTGTGAGTCTAACAAATCCCAGTCATCAGTTCACTGTAACTTAAGTTACAACATTCCCTTTTGCACAGTATTTTGAGAAATGTGTGTCTGATTAATGTTTTAACTTTCAGTTGCTCTATTTCCAGTTGGGTTCAGGGATTCTCCAACAAGAACTTGGCCTTTGTCAACAATCAAACTATCTGCTACCCTTGTGGCAATTACATCCTCTTCCTGGACATCGAAACCAAGAAGACAAGAGCAGTGCAGTGTGAGGCTGGCCAGGTGGGAGCCTTTGCAGCAAATGCCAACAGTCAAGTGGTGGCCTTTTCTGACAGGAAGCTGAATCCCCTCATACACATCTACACCTTTCCAGAACTGAGTAAACTGACAGAATTAAAAGGTACTGATGTGGTAACCATTATCATCATCATCATTTCATTAAAACAGTACTTTCATCATCAGTTTCTGAAGTTGTGGGGCTTTTTTATAAGGTTTGAAAAACAGGGACTGTTTGTCCCTGTCACAGGACATGTGTCAGGGAGCTGTCTCATGAGAGAGATTCATGGAAAGCAGTGGAAGGAATTGATTTAGGCTTAAGCTGGGGAGGAATATGACCATGCATAATGAAGCTAATTTAAAAGGAAAAGAAAAGGAGTTGAATGGAATAAGTTTTAGGAAAATGTAGTCAGAATAAGCAATAAAATCATACTGCAGTAGACTCCCAAGCAGACTGCTGAAAGCCAGATGAGAAATCCAGGATGTGGGGCATGAGGGTTCTTGCAGTTCAACTTTGGAGTCCAGGATCTAATGTATATTTTGGCCTGCTTCATGTAATTTCTCTCCTTGGTTTAGTTGCTTACCTTATTCATGTTTCAGTTCCCTTGCCATTTAAATAAGGATCATGATACTTGCTTTTTCATGTATTTGAATAAAATTATGACTGCAAAGGATTTCATGGGACTTGGGGAAAAATACTTTACAATTTCAAGGTATTATTGGAAAGGAAATTGAAAAAAATCCAAGCAGTGATACATAGGGAACATTTTTATGATCAAATGAAAAGAATAGTCTGCAGTGAAGCAAAGAAATCAAAGGCCTGAAGAATATTTAAAGAGTTAAAATGGATATAAAGAGAGAAAAGAGTGTCTGTGGTACTATAAAATAAAGTCTGGGACAATCAAAGACCATGTTCTTTATTTTTACATTTCAGGTGATGCTCAGCTGGACTATACCTTACTTGCATTTAGTTTTAGAGGCCCATATCTTGCCAGTTACTCTTCAATCCCTGAGTTTGTTCTTTCAGTATGGTAAGAGTAAAAAAAAAATCTCTTACACCATTTGTATTTAATTCATATTTTTGTATGACTAGTTTAGCATAGATTAAGCTAACAGATGTGGAACACATACTGGTTGCCTTCATCTCTTTGTTTTTTTCTCCTGACTGATCATTGTGTGCAAATTTTCTGGACCAAAATTGCTGTTTATTTTCTACTGTTAGTAGACACTAGTCAAAATGGCTGTTAGCTGTAGCAAAGTTATCTTTTACCTTCTTCCAAGTTTTGTTTTTTGGAGTGCTTCCAGAGCCTCCAGCATCAGTTAATTATCTGTTCACTGTTGGAAGTTGAGCACCATGCTGTTTGAGGAAGAAAGTTGCCTGCTGAAAAGAGGAACAGGGTTCTAAAGCTGATTTGTACTGGTTTGTCCCCCTGGACTGTTCAGTGGTCCTCTTAATTACTTTTGCTTGATCTTAATTCTGGCTTATAATTTTGCTCAGTGATTACACTAACTTGGATCACTGGGTTAGATCATAATTTTCTGCTCATTGATGTGAAATATTATATAATGCAGTGCAGGAAAGGTAGAATATTTGATATTTTAATTGTACTGTAAACTACAATCCTGCTCTTGCCTTCATTGCCAGCAAGCTCCCATTTACTGTGGAGTCTGAGCACTTCAAAATAAGTGGGGAGGGTGAAGTAGGAGAAAGGCAAGGAAGGACATGTAAGGAATAGTTGCTATAGTCTCAGTTTGCTGATGATCTTTTGTACAATTATAAGTAAAGATGCAGAAACTCCTGGAATTTCAGAATTTCAGTAATGAGAGTAGATACTATTATGGATGCCTCCTCTTTATCCTTCTGAAGAAGAATAATGTTTGCTGTGAACTCTGATCATACACAGTAGTTCAAGAAGGATGCCTGTGTACATCACACTGGAAACCAGCAAAGGCTCACTGGCCTAACAGCTGCCACACTTGTCACCTACAGCAGAAATAACACAATGTGTTCATTGTATGCTCTTAAACAAAAATGCACCATCCTGAAAGACTTCTCTAGATTATTCTTAAAACCAGAAATACCTAGAAATGTTTGAATGCTTTAGTGGTAGTGATTTCCAAGGCCAAACAATTTTAACCAGTTTGAATCAGCATGTTACAACTATCAGCAGGTAATTGTCATAAAAACCATCCTAAGTCAGAAAGAATTTAGTAACAAAATACAATTACATTAGAACATTAGGCTTAGAATGTGTAATAATTTGAACAGAGGTGTGTGAATTTACTGTGAAATCAGGACCTTCATTTTTATGATTGGATTATATTGTGCATTTATTGAAGATATGTGTGTGCATAGATGTCAGAAATCACAGTGTTGAGCATTAGATGTCATGGTTATATGACAATTGCACAGGACTTAAAGCAGCTAGTTTGGAACCAGAGGTATAAGAGAAGGTTTGAAAGATGTCAGTCTCAAAATACAAAGAGCTTGTGGATAACTAAAAGCTGCCTTTCATCTGAAATATTATATCCCTAATATTTATTCTTCTCTGTTCAAATGAGAAACTTAATGTCAGATTCCTTTTCAGATATCTGTTGCACCACAGTTTCAGATCTTAATAAATTATCTACTGTAAAACCCTGTTGGCATTATCTGGTAGATATGAGACAAGAACATGCTGACAGATCTTTAGAAAGCAAGATACACTGATAACTTTAAAACTCAGAATTGTAGTTTATAGGTCTAGTTTTACTGAGGGCTTCTGCATATGTGTGAATAATTCCCATTTTTTGCATATGCTATAAATGTTAACCATTGTTTGCTTCATGACTGTTTCTGTGAGTGAATTTATTACAGCCAGACTAAGGGATTATATTGAATCCATTTACAACAGTGTATGCATTTTAGATTTTTCCTCTCAGCAATAATGACAAATACTAAAGCTATAAATGTTATTTAGATTAACAGTCAGATAGATTGTCCAATAAATTAAGAAACATTTCTAACCATTTTCTCAAATGATGTTAATCAGTTCTTGAATAGAGCCTAAAAATGCAAATACCATCAAATATTAATCTGAATATTGAAAAATATGCAAATTAGATGAGGCGAACATAAAATAGGTTATATTGGACAAAAGAAAAGTCAGCAGAAAGCAGATTCCCAGGCTTCTGTTAGCTACACATAACAGCCCCACACAAACTCTGCCCTGGTTTGTGCCCAAGTTAGTTAATGCAGCCATAGCTTGTATGTCTGCACTCACAGCACAATTACTGTATTACCTAGGTAATTAATCCATAGATAATCACAGGCTGAATGTGATTTGTTTCCTCATTATCACACCTTCCAGCTGCAAGCATTACAGTCATTATGTTACAGATTGGAAAAGCGAGGCTGGGGTGCTGAGGAGTTAATTGTTTGGGCCCATTTTAGTAGTCACTGATGGAGCTAATGAAAAAAAAATCCATTTCTCGTGCCCACTGGTCTTTTCACAAACGGGAGTGCCTGATAATGTTTCTAAAATGTCAGTTATTCAATCATTTTCTAGCAGTAATAATTTTATGTGTGGCTAATTAACCACATCCTTTTCATTCTCAAGAGGACCTTACTTGTTTGACAGCAGAAATTTTTTGTCAGTGACAAAGTATTTGTTTTCCAAACTGGATCTTGAACATCAGTCCTAATCACATCCAGACCTATGGCTTCAATGTTTTTTTCCCTGTTTAATGGATTTGATTTTGTTTTATTCTCCTTAATGAAGGAACTGGCAAGAAAATATCCTCCTGTGCAGTGAGTCTCAGCCCGGGCTAACAGGAACCTCTCTGAGTTTTAACCCCATGAATTGGCAGCAGCTGTGTTTTGTTGCTGAGAGCTCCGTTACCATCTGGCGCATTGAAAGGAGCAAGGACGAGCATCACCTTACACGACAGTGAGTGGAACACTCCCCCAGGCTAAGAGCAACATCTACAAGTGTATTTTAATAACAAAGACTAGCAACACACATCTATTTGCAAAGGATTTAGTCCCACTTAGTTCACCTGGCAATTGCAGTCAGTAATTGCTAAATCACGATCACTATAAATCTGTCTAGTCAATCAAGTGAATTAAATTTATGATTTCACTTCTTAGTACTCACATGACCATGTGATGCACACCATGAAGTTAATACTAATCAGCTGCTTTGGCAGCCTTGATCAAAAGCTGTGTGACTGAATAAAAATAGTGCTTGGACTGCTTTTCTGTAAATGGCTACGTTGAGCATTGCTTTTGTAGCTATGAAACCATCAAATTTGGATCAATTTGTTCCTAGTAAGCATAGTTAAACAATATCTTCTTGTAATCACAAATTGTATCAAAAGCAGTATCAGTTTGCAATGTGATTTCCAACTTCTGTGGCTAATTTACAGGTCCAGAGAGGATGGCTCTGTCAATGCAATTCACTGAGCACAGCAAAACTAGAATTTATTTATGCCAAAATGCTTTTTGAGGTTGGTATGAAAGTAGCACGTATCACCCAAGTTGGAGTCGTTCACATATAAAACGACGTTGTCCATGCTTTGAGGTGGCAGCTACTCTGCCATTCCCAACTGTGTTTAACCTCATTAACTATTAATGTCATCAACATGTTGCCACTTACACAGTTACACTAATGAAAGTATAAACACAGCCTTAATTTGTCATCTAAAAAAGTACCAAAGGGTTTTGTGCCTTTTGGCATTACAGAATGCCTGTGTAAATACATGGGCATACTCACTTTTCCTCCATTACTTTTGCAGAAATAAAGCCCATGTTGAAAACAGCTTCTCTGTTTTGTATCAGCATTTACTGTTCATTTGTCTTCTCCTCAGACGGTGTCTTTTGCCTTTTCACAGCCCTGTGGAACTCCCCGGTCCTTGCGGGGCTGTGAGTCCTCGTGAGGATTTGTTTTTCCCACCTTCTCGTAATGATGATCCATACTATGGCCCTGATTTGCCAGTTTCAGCCATTGCTGGACTGAAAGGAGATGAAGCAGAAACATTTGTGGTAGTTACTGATTTTTTCCTTTTTACTATTCTAAGTCTTTATACTTTCTATACAAATATGTGTTAATAAATTCACCATTCTGATGCTTATTAAATAGGTATGACCCAGTAAGTGGATCTGTTACCTCAACAATATTTTTGAAATCCATTTTGCCAGGAGACTGAGAAGGCTGCTGCACAGTGCAGTACAGAGTTGAGATGTCTGACATAGGCCCTAGCACAGTCATATATCTGTTCAGTGGAGGTTTGAATCTGTCTCCCAGAAGCAGTATGAAGTGTGTCAGCATTTAACTGTGCCCAAGCTAAAATGACCTGCTGAAAACTTGAAAACTTATTCCCATGTTAAACTGATAGTAACCCTCACGTATCCTTACTTCCCTTTGGGATTGCTTTCTTTCTGATGTTGAAAATGTTACAAGCTATGGAAACATTGAAGGGTTTTTTCCAGACAGCAACCCCTGCTTCTGAAATACATTCCCATACCACTGCAAGTGTTGGACCTTGCCATTTGTCTCACTTGTATTTGATTATTTACTTTTTATCCTCCCTTGAGATGCCTCTTTTTAGAGGCTTCAAAAGTGTTCTCATTTTGTTTGAAATTGATAATATATGCTCATCTGGGGCCTTGCCATTTTCTTCTGTCTTACTGCCACTTAGGTTATGTGCAGATGATGAACTCGGCAAAACCCACTTTGTTCTTTATTCTGGAACATGAATTACAAGAAGTATTGGAGAAAAAGCAATTCCTGTATTAGGTCTGTGAGGCTTAATAGAATCTGTCCTTGAATGGATGCCATTCTGTTCAGCAGTAGTAGGTTCTTACGCTTGAACTTGCAGAACCATGTTGTGAACTTTTCCACATGGAAAAGTTTGTGCTTTCAGCCATGCTAGATATATGTACTAGAGATCTCTATAGGGTCTTTGCATTCCCAGCCGCATTGCCTTCAGAAAAACCTAGATTTCTTTTTAGCACCTTCTAGGTGATTATGTTCTCCTTATCCATAGAAATATTTCTGGAGTAAGAGTAACCTGTTATAATAGTCTTCATTGAAGATTTCCTTTTCTTTCAAATCTTGTTGTAAATATTTTGATACTTATTTACTCTCCAGTTTTCTTAGATGCATGTATTTTGGTTGTCAGTATTGGTGGGCAATGAACAAGTTATTTAGAAATGAAATTTTTTTTCTGAAATACAGGTTCTTGTTCCTTTTGTTGTGGTGGTGGTATGTTGTTTCCTGTGTACTAAGCTGTGAGGTTCTACACTCACAGTTTAACACTGGGAGGCAATGAATCTGTTTCTGGCATGTTTTCACCTTGCTCCAGGATATGATAGCTGAGAATTTTTTTTTTTAGGACTTGAATTTATTGTGCCTTGCAGCACTAATTTTCTCTTCCACGCATGCCTGTGCATATAAACTCCATCTCTAACCGAGCAGAAAAACTGAGCACTCTTAGATCTTCTAAGCCCTGACACTGGAGGGAAATCACATGCTTATGCCCTGTCAAGTTAAGCACCTCTTTCCACCACCCCAGCAGTGAAAAGCAAGCCCGTTGCTAGTCTGCTGCTTTGCTTCTTGGAAGAGTGTCGGTGTTCCGTACTCCAGAGCCACGTACGGAGGCTGGCCGTGTACCCGAGTGTAACCACAGCGGGGCAGCAGAGGGAAAGGAATTGAAACATCCTACAGCTTCCCATCCTTTTCTTTCTTGCATGAGATTTTTCTAGACCAGCGTTTTCTAAATGTGCTTTACCACAGAATCACAGACTGTGCTTGGTTGGAAGGGCCCCACAAGGATCATTGAAGTCCAGCTCCTGGCCCCGCACAGGACCATCCCCAGCAGTCACACCATGGGCCTGAGACTGTCCAAACACTTCTCAAACTCTGTCAGGCTGGTGCTGTGCCCACTGCCCCGGGGAGCCTCATCCAATGCCCAGCCACTCTCTGGTGAAGAATATTTTTCTAATGTCCAGCCTGAACCTCCCCTGATACAGGCAATTCCCTTGGGCCCTGTCACTGTCACCACAGAGCAGAGATGAGTACCTGCCCCTCCCTTCCCCTCACAAGGAAGCTGTAACTGCAGTGAGGTCTCCCCTCAATCTCCTCTTCTCCAGGCTGAACAGACCAAGTGACTTCAGCTGCTATTTATACAGCTCCCCCTCTAGACCCTTAACTATCTTCTTAGCCCTCCTTTGGATCCTCTCTAATAGTTTATTATCTTTCTTATATTGCAGTGACCAAAACTGCTCACAATATTCAAGGTGAGGCAGCACCAGTGCAGAGCAGAGTGGGACAATCAAGCCCTCTTGAATCAATTTCATCTCTAGCACCAATTTTATTCCATTATCTTTTCACAAAACTTTTTGTGGCAAGACTCCATCATGGATTTTTTTTTTCCCTGTTGAGGTGCTACTCAAAAGGCAGAGAAGTTCAGAAAAAGACAGCATTATATAATAATAATAATTATTATTATTATTATGCACCACTATACCAATGCACAGTCCTAGAAGCAATCTGTTTTGGGATTTACATAATCTCATTTTAGGATTAGCATATTTTTATGTGTAAAGACAGTCATGGCAGCAGGTACAAAGGAACATGGCAGAAATTGTGTTCACCCAGAAAGCTTCTGTTTTGCAGAAGTTCAGATATGACCTTCCCAAAGATTTGTGGTGTTCAAGCCTTATAAAATCAGTGAAAATGCCTATAGTAGATGTTCCTCTGGGTGATGTAAAGCCCTATTTTCTGTAAATTTGTTACTGTCAGCCATATTTGATTTATAAAGTAAATATTAATATACTCTATTTCTGTAACATTTTTCCCCTGAGAAACTAAAAATGCTTTATAAGCATAAATAGAATGAGTAAGTTACCTACTCAGAACCATATAACAAGGGCTTGGTGTATTTTGCTAATGAAATCTAGGTACTTAGGAATCTCTGTCCTGTATTTCCACCACAAGTCCATCCATATTTCCTCTTTTTATAGAACCTTTAGTGAGACAGCAGGTGTTTTACAGAATTATAGAACCTTCTTTTTTTTTGTCCATCATATTGTCTAGTGATCCTCACTCCTTCTGCACACATGCATGGTGCTTTGAATCCTCTATTTGAAATGTTCTCCCAAGGTTTTCTTGTGTTTTGTCCCCCTCTTCCCTCCCTGAATTCTCTTTAATCTGGTTCTTTCTGTCATGGTGTTTTTATGACCTCTGTTACTGTTCTATCTGAACAGGCCACTCTCTGTCTTTAATAATATTTTCTGGAGAAGTTCTGGTCTTTGTGTTTTATGGAGGACAGATTTATGAGAGTTATTTTAGTGAAATGAAATTCAAGGCACATGGGAAGTCCAGGTCAGGGATATTTCTAGCACTTATTTGCAGATGACACAAAGATTGACAGAGCTGTTTTACAGAGCAATTTGGATTGTACAATAAGATAAGCTAGTCAAACAAAATGTGTTTTAGTACTGCCAGGTATTCAAGAACCACATGTTCACCTTTTGGCTATAAGGTGGAAGAATATTCTTAAAAAGCAATTTGAAAGGCATTTGTTGTGGTGAGGTCATAATAAGTAGCCATTTAAATTGGGGCTTCCAGTGCCCTTCTGACATTTCAAGAACCCTCTAGGGGCTCAGTGTGTTAAATTTTATCATAATTCTATCATTAAAATTTGGGAAATGCCCTTGTTATGGTGGGTCAATATCTTTGTGAGGATAGGGAAGATACTGGAGGGATTTCCAAGTTAAGAGATAAAATTGTAACAGATGCAAGTGCTGGAGAATAAATCCAGAAAAATGCAAAAAATTTAAAAATATATAGTTTTTAATTAAAAATATAATTCATCATTTAAAAAAACTTCTAGAGGGAGAAGTGAGTTCTCCACCACTGTCTCCAGATACACTTTTTTGGAGAATGTTCTTTGTCAAGTTACTGGCTTCAGTGAAGGGATGACTGAATAAAATAATGCTGATGTTAAACATGATGTCAGACTCTATGAGGTAATTTTTTTTTTCTTATCTTGAAATGTAAGTAACAGCTTCTACAAATATTTGTCAATTGTTGATTGAACTTGTTTATTTTCATGCTGAAGCCTAGAAATTGTATTAAGACTTCAGTGCATCCCACTGCCCACTGCTGGACTGCAGCGTCAGAAATATACATGGGCTGTAAAGAAGGATATGTTTTGGCAATTGATGCTGAGGAATACAGTGTTTCTGTTCTTCAAGAAAAAGCTCCACCTGGTAAGAAATAGCTGAGTATGTTTCATTTGAGCAGGGAAGGAAGTAGATAGGTGAAAGCTTTTTGTACTTCCTTCCATTCTTCTATTGGATACCTTACAGAAATTATAAGACTGTTTTGTAGAACCCTAATTTTTATTAGTAAGTAAACATGTAAGAATGTCTTTTGAGATTCTGTGGAGGTGTTTTTAACCCCCATTTTTCTTCATGAAAAAACAAAACAAAACAGTAAATACATCAAAATTGATTAACTATATTTCTAGGACTCCAGATCTTATTAACCAACCCTACTAGATTAACATTAAACTATTGATATACCAGCTACTAATAGTAGTACTAATACCAGTACTGTTTTTACTATTAGTTAAGTACCAATAATTTATTTTATTTTGCATGAAATGTTGGATAGTCTTCATTTGCAGTGTTAGATAAAGTTAGAAGTGATCTTTGAGGGCTCACGAGTCTTCAAAAAATGAAACTGAAGCAATGTGGGTTAACAGCATTCCTTAGTGCCTGCTCTTACATAGACTATTTTATAATTGATACAAGGCTGCAAATACTGCCAGGCTTTACTGCAGAATGTATGTAGCACAGAGTGAACAGAAGATATCTTTGTCTTCAAACAAAGAAATCTGGTTTTAATTTATTCTGGAGTGGGAGGACCTCTGATTGATTGCAGCTCACCAATGTGGTTTGTGTGCCCTATCTGTATTTCCACCTTTTTTCATAGGCCTTTAGCAGGCTATGACTGACTAAAGTTTCATGTCAAGGGCAGACCTTCATGTCCATTTCAGGCCTTCTTTTTCTAGGAATCCTGAGGTGTCTCCTCTGCTAAATTCCACTACCCTTATGTGCCCATTCAGAGGGTTCCTAAATGGAGGATGCTGAGACATAGCCAGCACAAATTTTTCCTTAGGCAATCTGTACCCCATCATCCTTTGATGGGATGGAAGGTGTCAGTCCTGTGGTGCACAAGGAGTTCATACTTTGGTCAGGTCTAGGAGGAGTACTGGAATATACTTCTCCCTAACTTAGAGCTGTTTCCCTAACAAACACTGAATTAGTTGTAATAGATAATCTCCTGGTAAGATTATTTTCTTCTGTTTACATATAGTACATGATTTTTTAAGCTACAGCAAGTACCCTGACTTCATTTTTGATATTTAACACCAAAATGGAAGGCTGCTTTTAAAACAACTTAACAAACTAGCATTATTTCTCTTTTTGAAACTATCAGGCTGTTAAATTTAGCAAATCAAGGGTTGGAAATCATCAAGAAATAAAAACCTGAGGTGTGACCAGAACTGTTTTTGTCAGTTGAGGAGAAGGCAACAAGAATATTTGTCATTTGGCCTTTTTCTTGCCCTGTGTCTTTGGGTCCTGTCCTAAAACTGTATAACAAAATGGTCTGTATTTATACTATACTGAAGCTCCTGCTTAATTTAAAACAGACTGCAATCTGTATCTATTTAGCAGAATGCTTAAGTGCATGGCCAGCTTTAAGAACATGCTGAATTCCTGATATGGGGTTGCAAACAGAATGATAAGCAGCCACAACATTGCACTTAGGCATTGTTTTCAGAGTGTCTGAACTCTCATTATAAATGTATCTAAAAAAAAAAAATCATTGTTACAAATAAGAATACCATAACTTGGTACTAAAAGGAAGATAAATCTGCATGTGAATCACTCTCCATGCCAAGTCCATGTTATCTCCTTTTTACAGCTGTAAACTGAATAACAGAACTGTGCCTGCTCAGTGGCATAGATGGCAGAAATGGTAGATATTGAGGAAGAATGCACATTTTTCACTTAGCATACTGAACCTGGCCTATTGTTCAGTAGATTGGAATACAACTGACTTGTATTGCAGTATTGACCTACAAACAAGATTGACATTATGAATTGTTTTCTTTTGTGCAGAGTTCATGCAGAAAATAACAGATGTGGTGTCCTATGTTCGTAGAGAAGTGCAGAAAAAGAAAGGTATTTCCATGTTCAAATGAAGCTAATCGTTTTTAGGCAGCACTGCTGATGTCTGGGAGTAATAATATGTGAGTAGAGCTGGCACTGGTTAGAAAAACTCATACTGGCCTCTGTAAGACACATTGTTGGCAATCTTATGTGTGTTTACACGACAAAAGATTAATAGGTTTTCTGCTAAGAGACAGCCAAATTAAAAGCCTCAGGAGAAACAGTGGCAGTGGAAAAAATTCTGTTAGTTCTAATTGAAATTGGAATAAGTGGTGCTAGAAGAGGTTCCCTACTGCTTAGTTTTAGCATTTCTTTAGAACTGCAATCACTCATCATTTATCTGAGTTAGGATTTAGGGGTTTGTCCCAAACACTTTGTTTTGGGCACCACAGTATTAAAAAGATAGAATGAATGAAGTCACCACATTTCCACAAAGGTTATTACAGTCTTAGTACATGACACAACAAATTTGGTGTGAGAAAACTCTGTTTATTCAGCCTGGAGAAAAGGAAATGAGGGATTTTACTATTGCTTTAGTCCAATGAAAGGTTACAGAGAAGATACAACCAAAGGACACAGTTTGCATCAACAAGAATTCTGGGTATATATTAGGAAATAAATACTTTCACTGTGAAGGTAGTCAGACATTGGGACAAGTTGCCCAGAGAAGATACGGAATTTTCATTTTTTGGGTATGTTCAAACCTTAGCTGATATGACTCTGGACAACATGATCCAACTTTGAAGTTGGTTCTGAGTTTGAAGTCGGCTCTGTGCTGAGCAGGAGGTTGGATTAGAGGACTTCTAGGATCCCTTCTGATCTAAATGACTCTGTGATCCTTTTACTCACAAATAAATAGTAAATTATCCCAGATTTGGAGTTGCAGCACAACATTGAAATAAATTAAATTTGGTATTTCATGTTGGTTTTGTGCTTTCAGGTGGCAAACCGAGTGATCCGCAAAACACGGTTTTACGTGCCATGGCATTTTGCAATGAGGGACTCTATGCAGCTGGATGTGTAAGGCATCCTTTATGCTTTTGATTTACTCTGAGTGTGTGAAAATCTACATTCAAATAGGGGTATATTTGCAGAGTTCATTGCAAAGACAGGAGTTAGGAAAAAGTGAGGGGCTGTAGGACTATAAAGTTCCTCTCTGGTGTTGACTATATTACTTTGTGAAGGCTTGACATAGGGGAGCAGAGTGTGAAAAGATTCTATTTCTGTACTCAAAGGAGCAATAAAAGAGGACAATCCTAGTTTTATTTAAGAATATTGTAGAGAAACAGAAAACAAGTATGGACAAAAAAGAGGAAAGGAGTAAAAATGGCCAAAAGAATTGCCAAATTATTTTGTGTAAAATCTAACTCAATATCTAACCCAATCTGACAATGCCACTGTACATTCCTGCTTAAGTGAGGGACAAATTCTTACACTGTCTCAAAAACAGCAATATGAAATCCAAAGCATTATCTAATGAGAGAGTCTGTTTTTATCAAAATGGACTGTCAATAAGAATTGTGTTAAAGAACACCTTCACGTTCAACAGATTTATTATCTCAGTTTAGAGTCCTTTTGATTTAAACATACTAAAGACAAATGATGCCACTGGTGATGGGATGTAGTTAAACACTGCTGCTCTAGTGATTTTCAGAAGATCTTGCAGTTCAGTTTGCCAGATTACAGTGTAAGTGAAATAGACCTCATGTATATTTGTACTTTTCTGCACAGGAGGGCATTTTAATCTTTTATCACATCAAAGATCTGCAGTATGAGATAAAAATCTGTGCTGATATCTCACAGCCCATATCCAGCCTCATATTTTCTCCTGATTACACCAGTCTGCTGCTTGTCACTGACCAGGTACAGCATTTGAGATAACAGCACTACATAATGGGATATTCCTGGGATTCTATATGAATATGCTGATACTATTAGTACAAAATGTTCAATGTAATTACACAAGTCAACTAATTATATCGGAGGTGAACACAGTCCATTCTGTGTTTTTACTGAAAATTGGAAAGACTTTTAATGAAGCACAGAACAATTGTCTCCAACAGATGGTGGAATATAAAGTACCTAACGTTGAGATTTCCCAACAGAAATCCTTATGTGTGTACAGTTGAGGGCATGTTCAGGGTCTCTCATGTGTCCAAGTCATGGATCTACTGGGCTCGATGTGTGGCTGCACAGGGAGAAAAGTGTAGCTTGGGTGTATCAGACCTACTGTGACTCTGCAGTAGGGCTGTTCTCTAAACAGACATGAAGTTTTGTGTTGCTGTAGAAAATTTATTCATTTCTGGAGTAACATGAAATTGGGTGTGTTTAAATTATTTTATTAAAGCAAGTTTGAGAAACAAAACTTCTTGAAAATATGGTTAGCTGGAGCACTCTGAAAGGAACTGACATCATCTTCAGCCAGTGTAAATTCATATAATCCACTAAACTCAGACAAATCCTACTGGGCACTTTTTGCCTCAGGTTAGAGTCAAATATAAAAGTTCAAAGAGTGAAGCTCAGAAAGATTATGGGGGGGGGTGGGTTAAGTCTTTGAAAGCTTCTAATAAAAAGTTTCATAGCCCAATGATGGATTATTTCTCTTTCTTTGTCAGGGAACAGTCTATAGTTACAGACCTGCCCATAGTGGGGAAGCTGTCAAACTCCTGGACACATCCAGCAGTTGTTTTCTGGCAGCTGATTTTCTTACTCCAGGGAACAACTACTGTGTGGTAAGAAATTGTATTATTTCTCATATAGAATAGTGGCTCTTTTCAGGTAACCAGTATGTTGTTGAGGCACAAAATGAAAAGTCTTTCAGAAATCAGGATTGTTCTGATATTTGTTACAGTTGTGTAACTTCTCATTAAGGAAGTAAATGGCATTCATTCAGCTATAGTCTGTCAAAGGGTCAGAAGTTGGCTTGGAATGCAGGTTGGATAATTTATGTTGTATTGGTTCTGCTGCTGATTTATATGACTTAGATTGTTCAGGAAGATAACTGAGCAAAAGATGGATTCAGTTCAGAGAACTGATGTTGTCCAACAATTGCTACTGGTCTTTTCAGCCTTCTGCACAGATTGGAACATCCTGACAGATATCTCTGTGCTAGGTCCAGGGACAAAGAAGGCCCTACTCATGGACCTGTCCATTCTTAGGAATTCCTTGCTTTTCATTGTCTTTTACTCCTGCAAAACATATATTTTAACCACCAATTCATTTACAGGCCATGAATTCTCCAGGTAGCCAGCCTAGAAAACTTGGGGTCATAGTTTATTAAGTTGGCTGAATCTCTTTGTTCACCATTAGCACAGGAATGCTAAATTTTACCTGACTGTGTATGAATAGTGTGAAGGTTGAGTGATTTCTCGCCTTACTTCTTGTAAGCTTTGCTACTTGTAATTGTGTAATTACAAAATTACCTGGATATAGGAAGAACTCAAGTATTGTTTTGATCTCCATCATTTTTCTCATGTGAGAAAACAAGACCTCTCCTCAAGGCCTTTCTTATGCAAATAAATTATAGGCAGGTTGTTCTATTGCTGGCAGAATGGCAGGAGTGCTAATATTGATCAAGCTAACAAAAATTGCCCTAAATTGTCTCATTCTGCTTAAAGCTGCAGGAATGCACAAAAATTATTGAAAGTATTCCTTAAGCAGATGTACCTTGCAGCATCTGGATTTAATGAAAAGCTAAATAATCCCAAGTGAAACTAGTAACCCTTAATCTGCTATGCTCAGTGATTAGTTGAAACTATATTCTATAGGAGATCACTAATCACTTCCAGACTATTTGGTTATTTCATCCTCTTCTGACTCTGTTTTTCTCTATTCCACAGTCTGTAACAATTTCAGGTGAAGTACAAGTTTGGTCCTTGGAAGATGGAACTTTACTCAGCAAGCTAAACCTTGGTGTTGAGGTACAGGTAACCAGGACCTTATATCATGACTGATACTTAAAATTTTCTGTATTTTTGAATTGACAGCATAATATTCCAGAGATTTGGATCAATCAGTGCTGAGGAAAGCTCAGTAATGTCTTTGAGCAACCCATGGATGAGGTTTAAAGATTATCTTTCAGAAAGTTCCCTTGAGTTAATTGTGTCGTGTTTATCTTGACTACAAAGCAGAGGAAACATTTCAGCCAGATGTCCTCGTGATGCATCTTTAAGCATATCTTTGTAAAAAATATCTAAATTTTTATGGTATTCCTTTTTTCTTTTCTTCTAATGAATAACAGAAAAGTTTCAAAAGTATAAAAGCTAAATGCCTTAACTGATTATGAAAAACAGGTTTTAAGAATTGAGTTGATAAGTGTTTCAAACTGTTAATGCTTTGTCCTGATTTAAGATTCAGTCAAACCCTGAAATCCGACATAGTAAAGATAAAAACCTCTTTCTATAACATCTGTACACACAACAGTGCACTCACTGTTTTATTTAGGTGAAACTTCTTTCACTTAAAATCTGCAGAGTGGATATAATGGTTGCTTTTTCTATGGAAAGAACAGACTTAGTTTTTGATGTGAAGCTACTAGATACTTTCCTTGTTAAAAACGTAGTTTTTAAATAAATCACTTGGGATACTTCTTCAAATTTTAGAGACTTTAAGATATTAAGGAAATTGCATCCTAACAAATAGCATCATGTATAAAAATATGTTGAGCTGTTAAGTATCTTCTACTTCTCAACTAGGCAACTTCTATGGCTTGCTGTCCCTCCTCCAGCAGTGTTGCTGTAGGGACCCAAATAGGTCAGATCTGTTTCCTTGATGTTACCAAAGCTGAAGCTCCACGGGTTGTTCACAGAACTTTTCTTTCCAAACTTCCAGTGCTGTCTTTGCAGTAAGTATGTAGTAGAGTAGAGATAGTGTCAATTTATTGCTTGAGTAATGACATTAATTGAACAAAAAAAAAAATCGACGTTTTAATTCTGCAGATAAAAAAAATTAAAATATTTTAATGGCTTTTACATTTTTGCAATATATTCTGAATTGCTTGCAAGAGGTAGTAGCAGGATTTAGATGAGAGAAATATAATACATCTGTATTTTAAGAAGGTTTAACTGAACACTGAAGATACTGATGTATAAGGTCCTTTCTGAAAAATCACCATATGCAGTAATTATGCACTATTCCATGTGTCTGACTTTGGAGGGTTATTTCTCACTGAATATAAATTTAAGGGTTTGTGAAGTTAAGTTTAAGCCTTTTGGTTATCTCTTTCTATATGGTGGATTTTTTTTACCATTGCTAATTATTCATTTACTTAAAGTTCTGGAGATTAGCAGTCCTCTTGTAATTAGCTCTAATGATCTAAAAGGCTTTTTTTTTGTTTGGTTTGGGCTTTTTGTGTGTTGGGTTTCTCCCCTTGCCCCCAATTACTGAAAAATCCGAGAGTATTTTACTGTACTTTGCAAGAGATAGAATGGATTTTGAACTGTTAAACTTTAATATAAATCTGCCTGTTATTTGAGACTCAGATGTATCCCTTTTCATAGCTCCCTAAGACAGAACTTTAAAAATAGATACAGAGAGCAACTTGTTCAAAATTAAATCAATGCAAAGATGTGTTTTTTCAAAATAATATCAAGATCTATGGAATAGTTTTATTTCTAAAGTAGTGAATGTAAAAGAAATTCTGACTTAACAAAGTTGTTAATGCAGACTGCTGTGGAGTGTGATCGGCTTTAGATTGACCACCCACTCAATTAGAAACTGCAGTCAAAGCACTGGGCTTTATTATCTGGCCCTAAAACTGTAAAGCCAGATTCTGAAATTTATGTTTATGCACTCAGTGAAGCCAGCAAGTTATGGGAGTGAAATTATTTGACTGTTTTTATCGACTGTATTGACTTGATTTCTACTTGGATTTGCATTTCACCAGTTATGATCAGAGTGGCCAGTTCCTCATTGCAAGAGCTACAGAAGGACACATCTTTATTCTAGATGCTCGTCCCTCAAAATTATTCCAAGTTCTGGGATATATAGGTAACAACATGTAACATTTATTACATTTTCTTTTCTCTATTTTCTGCATTATAAGTATATTTTTCAGTCAGGCTAAGCCATTCACCTTCCTTCTACTTATTTTCTTAGAGGATTAAACATATTCTTCCCATTTATTTTGTAAAGCCCAGAGTTCTTTTTGGGGTTTTTTGTTTTGGAGGGTCTTGTTGGTTGGTTTTGTTTTTTTGGTCTTTTTTTTTTTTTTTTTCCCTTTGTAATTTTAGTTAGTAAATGTACCAATATTGTCTTTCTTTCTGAGTATGTATAAGTCACAGGGAAAAGAATTGATTAGATGACAAACTGATCACAGCTCCAGCACTCAAGTAATAGTGGTGGCAAAGAACTAAAGAACTTTGTGAGAATTTGGACTAAAAAAATGTAGGTTATAATATTTGTGTGTAATTTCCTGTTTCAAATTTCTACCACAGATCTCTTTGGCATGGGAACTGCTGAAATAGTCAGCTTTGTTGGCTGACAGTGAGGAATAAAATATGATGAATTTTAAGTCACAAAAAAAAATTTTAAATTTTTGAATTAATTTTTCTAAAAGCATTGTTCTTAGAGATCATATCTGTGTATATAGATCTTCACCATAATTTTAAGTATAAAGGGCATTATTTTATCATTTTATTTGGTTTAACAAACAAAATTCTATCTCCTTAAATAACTTTTGTAGTTTTCCTGATCATATTCTCATTGTGTGGAGGGTTTGTTAGAGGAGGGTTTTTCTGTGGTTTATCAGGCATTTAGTCAGCACATAGCCTCCAAATTGTTACAATTCAAGCTGAAGGTAAATTCAGATTTGATTATTTAATGTAAAGATAATGTGCTGGTGCTTAGAGATTCCCAGCACCCAGTGCCTCAAGGAGGGTTGAGTGCTTGCAGCGCTCCTGAGCTGTGCTCCCAACAGGGATCTCCTTTTGTGTCACTGGATATTTTAGTAAAAACAATGTCACTATGCTGCAGTAACAGTTTCCATTGATGTTCTTACCTGCTTCAGTAGTGGGAGATGAAGTGCTCCATCTTTCTGTACTTTCTGACTTAAAGAATGACTTCGTTGAAGTGATGGTACTTATTAATGTAGCAGAGGTCCAACAAGCAAGACTGGAAATTTTTCGTCTGTCTTCAGCAATCATAACAGGTAAAAACTGAAACATATACTAACATTTTCTAGGGCAATAAGCCTAGTGTCAGATTTTCATGTTATTTACATTTAATTTTTAAAAGGCCTTAGATTTTACAAACTTTTCAAAATGTAGTTTTGTAGTTTTCAACAAAGTTAGTATTTTCTTTAAATACTCACTAACATTGTACTTATTTTGTGCCTATTTTTAGATATATAAAATGGGGCTTTATTTTCAAAGATGCTGAAGATCTACAGTTATTGTCTTCATTTCAATTTTATATAAGGTGCCTTGTCAGTCTTAATTTCAGGTGTCCCTTTAAAGCTCAAAGTAGGGAACTAAAAAGAATAAAATGCCCTTTTGAAGATGTGAACTGCAGTGTTTTAACCAATACCACCCAGGCTGTGTGTTCCTCATGGCAGAGATTCCTAAAACAAGTTCTAGATGAAGGCAGTGGTGACATGAACCTGCATGCAAAGTAATTAGCCCTGTTGACGTGATACTCAAGAAGCAGAGTAAATTAGTGTATGTAAATAGTCACATCACTGTGGTTAAACTGTTCCTAGTACTTCTATAGAGCCAGTAGAGCTATTGCTCTGCTTCACTGCAGTGTGCTGCATCAGCACAACTCACTGAGTTGGTATTAAATCTGAGTATCTTAATTTCCAGTCTCTCCCCTGAAAACTCACATCATGCTCACTCCTTGCTGAGGATCATTTTCATAATTACATTTTAGATGAAGCACTTGTATTAATGGTAGTCATGCCTCTTCCTCCCTCTTTCTTTTGTCAATCTTTTAGATAATGATAAGTATGTGAATGAACAAGGAATATTTAATGCTAGTGACCTGAAAAAGAAGCAATATGATCTGGATTGTCCTTTGAGCTCTGCAGTCAGACTGAAGGATAACACTGTGTATGGCTACTGTACCTGTGCACCTTTCATCTGTAAATACCAGCCCTCTGAAGAGGTAATTCTCTGAAGTTGCATTGTTTTGGGTGGTGGTTATATACCAGCAAAAAAAGGCTGCAGATGAAATTAATATAGCAGGATATTATTTAAAGAAATCCTCTCTCCAGTCAAAATGCCTACTCAATACATACTCATTAACTTTCAGTATCCTACCACTTGCTCAGAAACCTGCAAAAAATAATGTCCTTGTTCTATTATATTGGATCTTAAAATCCACACAGCTTGCAGGCACTTCACAGGTGGATTCTGTGCTGGAGCTGTGGATTTTTGCAGTCTGTTGAGTAACCTGGACATGCAGCTCCTGGGACTGAGCCAACGTGAGCCCAGGACTCTCAGATGCAAACCCAGCCCAGCCTCACAATGAGGCAGTGGGGGCTTCAGGAAGCCACTGTCACTGTCTGCTGAGGAACTGAAGCTCTCTGCAGTTCATAAGTCTCCCAAAGTTTAAGAGGCAAGGCAGGTAAAAAGGTGAATTCTAAAGGTCAGCATTCCTCCTTGACGTGTCCCATCCTTTCTGAGCCAGGAAATTCAGGCTGGAACATACTGAATCCAGAGCCTTTTGCAGAGATGAGAAGCAAATCAGCAGCACAGCAATGACACTACTTCCTCAGCTCAATAATCCAACAACAGTTTAAACTGCAATGCATGTGGTAACCCACAAACTTCTCATTAATTTTCTCCAAATGGCATAGATATCATGTGAACTGCTGCTAACCTTTTGCTTGTTTGGCAGAGTAAGTTTGGATATCCATCAGTATTTTCACCAGAAGAGGAGATTCCTAGCAAACAGTTTGGATCAGGTTTGCTCTGTTTATCACCCAATCGCCAGTGGCTGGCAGCAGCAGCCAAGGATGGTGTTTTGTTTATCTACAATACTTCTACTCTGGTAGGTGGGCATCTGGGCACAGGCTTTGTTTGATTTATGTGACAGAAGCGTGAAAATTACTTTCTTTAACTGCAAACTTTCCCTCACTTGAATAGAAGGTGTTTGAAAAAAAATTACGTTGAAAATGAACTGACATAGCATTATACAAGACAATTGTTTTTATAATGAATGTGTATACAATCATCCAAACCACTTACTTCCTTCTTCATTAAATCTTAGTGTAGATCATTTTGCTACTAATCTTACCTCCTGCAAAATCAATATACTTCAAACTTGTCCCATGTGTAATCAAACCTTTTAAACTTAAAAGTTTTTATGTACTTTGTATTGCCTTTTTGGATTGACTTTTATCTAAAAATAAAAAAAATAAAAAAAAACATTAAAATGTTTTTAAAATTTAAATAATAAAAAAAATTTAAAGACATATTGCATTATAAAAACGTATTTGCTGATACTGCTTCTGTGGCTCCTCTAGGATATACTTGCTCAAAAGCATTGTCAGTCATATCAAGGAGGGGGAATCAGATCCATGGTGTTCTCCCTGGATGGCAATTTCATCCTAGTTAACGGTGAAAATGATTGTGCCCTGGTGTGTCTGAAGTGGAAGTATGTATAAAGTGGCAGACTAATATTGATTGTGTCATTTCTTGTATCCTGATAGATTAATTCTTGCATCTACTTGTGATTCTAGACTTCATTTTTCTTAGTCTTAAAGTAAGGAGAAGAATTGGATAGAACTAAAATCATTCCTCTCATCTTTAGAGGCAGCTTGGCCTGTCTAGCACAGGAAAAAGTCTTGTACTTTGGGTCTGATTGCAGCACAATACATAAGAATGTCCTCTGAGAAAAATTACCTGATACTTATTGTTCTCAAGTCAGCTCTGGAAAGGGCTCTCTGGGGATGTAAGGCATGTAATCTCCTGCAATACTATTTTAACTCAGCAAAAAGAAGACATCCCAGCTTTAATGGGAATTCTACTGTGGCTGTAGAGAGCTCTTAGCAGACATTAGGAGTAAAATACACTTGAAAGTACAGCTTTTCTGTGGGAAAATAGATGTTCAAGTAGATCCATAGATTAATGATGACTCTGTCAGAGCAATATTTCTAATATGGGTAATCCATCTTTCAGAATTTTTACTTCTTTGGAGAATTCACTTAATTACGCAATTCTAGAACTCAAACAATGCAAAAATATTGAACAGGCATTCTTAAACAACTTAATAATTGTGTTATAAAGAATATTTATTACTTTGTCCTTTTCCATAATATACAAAAAACACATCAGTTCCCTTTCTGTTTACCAGGGAGATAAAGGAAACTGAAGCTGAAGAAGCTGCTCTTTACTGGCAATCTCTACTTGACATATTGAACAAGTCCACTTCAGATGAAAATTCTGTTTTAAAATCCATGGCAGAATGGAAGTCTGACCCAGAATCCACATCAAAATCACTTCCAGTAAAGAAATTTACAGTGTTTTCTTTATTTTTATGGGGGAAAAAAAAGTTTGACCATTATCCTAAAATTGTACATGATAAAAATTGTCCTTAATACATTCATCCTTTTGTTAAAGTGGAAGAATACCCCTGAGGATAGGCTGAATATGCTTAAATAGTACGAGTTCTATCAAAGAAATGGAATATTTATGGGAAGATGACGTTCACATCTTCAGCTTTACTTGGCTTCCTCAGCCACAGAAAACTCTGTGAAAGTCAATTTCTCCTCATGTGAAGTTATGTGTCCTTCCCAGTGTGACATTACTGCTATACATTGTATGTTACTAGTTGTATGTTTTTCCATTGAAATCAATCAAAATAGTGATTACAGAGATTAGTCTGCTCAATCATTTGAGTCAAAAGGCTTTGCATAATAGCAAGGCTTTGCAGGATCAGACTGGGGGCTGGTTAGGCAACAAAAATGTAACACCCTCTAATTTGGTGGTGGTGGTGGTGTTTCCAGGGGGAGTCCACTTTTTCTTTCATTTCCATCTTTCTTTCACTTGCTCTCTAAGTACCTGAGTCAGATGTTTATACCCTTAATATAAACATCAGGAGGCACCACTGAAATCTTTTCATGTACAGGTGACAGAAGAAGATGGAAACGTCACAAATACCGATGACATGACATGGATAGGCCAGAAAACACAGAAGGTACTTTCACAGAACAAGTATTAATCAAAGCCAGAGTTTTCCAGGTCATTAGTCACTTGGGGTACCAAAGTATTTGCTGTAAACAGATCTAGTTTCAAAAGCTTTTCTCACATTTGGCCCTTTAACCATTGTGGTCTAGACTTTTGAAATTCTAGGCCAAGTTTATCAGGGAAGCACAATAGGAGCTCTGAAGACCAGAGGATGACTTCTACACAAGCAGTATACAAAAAAAAAAAGCAAAGAAAAACAAGGGGAAAAAAATCCTGAAAAATTAACTTATTTTAGAAACTTAAAATACTTTTTATACTAAATGTCTAATAGTTGTCAAGAAGATTATTACCAGAAACCAAGCAGGTTACTCAACAAAAAATGAAAACAATGAAAATTTTCCACAATGAAAAATCTAAGGATTAGAAAATTCTGGCAGTAGGCTTTATGCAGGTCAATGTGTCTGTAGGCATTGCAGTTGTAATTACGTTTTTCTTTAGTATTTTCTTTTTTTCAAGCGCTGTTGCCATACAACCAGTTTACAGTGTGACCTGGCTGTAAAATCTGTTTTCTCTTGTGCAATTCTAAGGATCATCTTATTGAATTAGGGTTGTGTCTGTTTCAGTTATTAACCCCACTGGCATTTTTTTTTTTTCTGTACAGATAATGTTCCTTTAGATTACTTCAGTATTTTTTTTTCTCTAGTCTTTTTTTTGCCTTTCAACAATGCATTTGTTGTATGTCAGGTTATGAGAGAAGAGACTCGGAGGTTTGCTAACCAGAAGGAAGAGGTGCAAATGGGAATTAAAAAGCTGCAGGAAACTGTGAGTTTCTTCTAAGGGTAATAGCTCAGCTTCACAATTTTGTTTACAAGAACACTTGCTTTATCGCTGCGAGCTCTAGTGCTCTGTTACATTTTTGTCATAAGCTCTGAGCAGACAGGTATCAAAGAGATGTGTTTCTTCAGGGACCAATGCTGAAACTGCCAGGAGCTACTGTCTGCTTCTCAGTTTCCTTTGCTCCAAATGAGTATTTTGTACCACCCTTATATCTTGAGCTGTCTGTCCCCTCAGCAGGTTAATTTCTGCCTGACAACCTTCCATTATAGAAAAGACTGTCCTCTCCTTTTTCTTCTGCTTCTTCCCATAAGGCAGTTAAAAGTGCAAGTAATTAAAATAATTTTCTCTGATATCAAGTTCTATAGTGTTAAAAATAGTGTTTCCTCTATTCACATTCAAATTACTTTTTGTTCCTTATATTTTTTTTCTTAAAACAGATTCAGAAAATGATGCATGAAAATGAGCAGGTGCCAGACATTGAGAAACTCGAGCACTGGGAGTTCAGCCTGGACTTAGAAGAACTGAAAAAAGTGCAAGCAGAGGTTGAAGAAGACGTGGCCGGGGTACGGCAGAGTCGGGGAACATTTTAGAACTCAATGGAAAGGAGAAAAATGAGTAAATAACAGAAGATTATCTCAAAGTTGCTGTTCACTGCTGAGAAGCAGAAAAACAGAGAAGTATTTAAAGTCACTTTTGAAGCAGGTGAAACTGCTGATGCAGACAAGGCAATTGGGAATATGATTTATGCCAGAAACTATAAATCTCACACTGTGGCCCTGGGCATGTTGCTTAAGTTCTAGAATGCCTTTCTTCTCATAGAAAATGGTGTCTCCACTACTATGCAGATAGTTTTTGGAGAAGATAGCAGTGATAGTCTAAGATGATGAAATACCGATAATTCATTTCATTTGTTAGTCTCAGTAACTCAATGAAAATTGTCTATATCTTGTTACTTTGCACCACATCCTGTTATTTTCTCTTCTGTGTCTTGAAAGGTGAGGAAGGAGATTGAGATGCAGACTTTATCCTACTGCTATTTGCAGGATTTAATCAAATATGATTGCTGGGATGCCATGTGTGTAAAAAAACGTGCAGTTAAGGTAACCTCTGCTTTCTAAGACATTTTCTGCAGTAGTTTATTTATTCCTTAATGTACAGAGACAAAATAACACATTTTTGATTTGGTTATGGTGTGGGAAAAACTTCACTTCTTCCCAAGGCTCAGGGAAATCCTTTATTCTGTTAATTTTGTCTGAGCCTAGCAGATTTTACCTTCTAAGGTGGAAAATAGTGCTGATAAGCAAATAGGGAACTCATTATTCCTTGATCTCAGACAATATATTTACACCGTATTGCTAAAAGGAGAAGTAAATACTATTTTTCTTTGTCAGTCTGTATGAGTTTTGCTACAGAGAACATAAAGGCAAAATTTAACCTTGATTTTGCCTATTTGAAACAGAGGGAGATGAGTCAAGCTGATGATACTGGACTATCCCAAGGGTAGTGAAAGACCAAGTCATTTTACAAAAAAAACCAAACAAACTAGTTCTGGTTTAATTCTGTGGATAAAGATGGATAAAGAGACCACACCCCTACATTATTTTTTAAAACCATATTTAATACATTGTCTGTACTAATTGATCCTCAATTTTATTCCTGATTTTAAGCAGTTTTTAGCTGTTTAGCTTTCAGGTATTGAACAAATGAACTGATAGAAGCATACTGAAGAACTTCTTACTTTGGGTTTTTTTATTTTAAATTTGAGCAGTGCTTCCATATAGATCATCAAGTGAGTAATTATCCACTGAAGGAACGCAGTAAAGAAGAGCTGGAAACTTTGAAGAAAGTTCTCCAGTTAAAGAAGACTGAGACAGCTAATCTTAAGGTACAGATCATGATCTTCTGAGCTGGCATCTTATCACTTCTTTGCCTAGTTACATTCCTAAGGCCCATTTTCTTGCTGTAGAAGTTGGCAAAAAAACTTTAAAGCATAAATAAAGGTGAAATGTTATTTTAAAAAATTATTAGTCTTAAATAGCACAGAATGGCTGAGGTTAGAAGAGCCCTTTGGAAGTTATCTAGTCCAACATTCCCAGAGCATTTACTCAGGGCTGTCCAGTGAGGCTTGGAATATCTCCATGGTGAAAGAATCCATAAGCTCTCTGGGCTACCTTTTCTCATGTTTGACAACCCTCACAGGAAAAAGAACCCCCCAAGCCTTCTCCTTCTGAGGGTAAACAATTCCAGTTCTTTCCATCTGTCCTCACATATAAAATGTTTACGATCTTTACTGATACTAGTGGCCTATCACTGGACTTGCGTCAGTATTCCCAGTGTTGTACTGGGGAACCTACAAATGGACCCAATATTCCAGATGTGATCATTTCAATTTGTATTATTTTGATCACTGAGCTTAATTGAAGAATATAACCTCTAGAATTTTTTCATCGTGTGCCACTGGATCATGTACAAACCTAACACAGTTGCCATGTTTCTGATACACAGGCTCAGAAGCAAAATCTTGAAGTTGACTCTGAGGCAGCTTTATCTGAGGAAGAAGGAGAGAAGTCAGCAGAAGAAGTGGCTGATGATGGTGCATCTCACTGCCTAAATGGAAGCCTGAGCTCTCAGTATGGTGGGGACACATCTATCCTATACCACCAATGTGACTTGCACACCAGGGAGCAGAAACTCAATCAGATAATATTATTGAAGGTGATGTCTTCTGAAATCTCTTACTGCAGTGACACTCTCGTATCTATTGGTTTTTACAGCAGTCACAGCCACTGTTAGATTTTGGACATACTGACACTAAACAATGGAGAGTCACACCAGTCTCTGAGTAACTGAGACAAAAGCTGATAAATGCACACAGTGTTGTGGATTTGCCAGCTTGGGTTGGAAGAACAAGACTTCATGAAATCGGTTATCCAGTTTCAGGGTATCTGTATCCTTTTCATGGTGCATTTTAGTAAAAAAACAAAACAAAACAAAACAAACAAAAAAAAACAACAACAACAAAAAACAACAGTAAGAGAAACATATGCTTTAGCCTTTTTAAAGTTCTACTTTTCTTCATTGAGATCAATTCTTTATGCTAAAAGAATAATTTATCCACTAAGAATACATGCTTTTTTAGATGATTATAAGGTCTGAGGTGTTCTTAAAAAGTCAGTTTCCAATGTTTGTTTGTTTAATGGGCACATTTTACTTACATATGACAGAGAATCACATGGAAGCATATTGAAGCTGCATGTTGCATCAGGAAAGTGTATCCTTTTTTCTGCCTCCACGTTCCTGTGATTTATAATCTCTAGATTTACAGGTCACATGTTTTTTTCTTTGAAGCTCCTCCTTCTTTCAGCTGAAGAGGGCCAAAAAAAAAGCAAATAGAGGACAGCCTAATTTTTTATCTAGCTTTGGCAGCAGCATGTTTCTTTCAGACTCTTTCTTAAATGCCAAATGTGTAGGAGAAAATGAATAAAAAAATTTTAGGGGAAAAAAAAGAAAAAAAGAGATCATCTGCCTAAGTCCACTTAACAAAGCTTGAACTCTACACTTATGCAAAAAGGGTTTACCAGTTTATCTCCTTGTCACACACACAAATACACATTCATGATTCTGATGGCTTGAGGAGTAGTATATAAACATGGATGGATGTGACCTGAACAGTACTGCTGTTTCCTTTTCCGCTATTCCAGGACATCATTTACAAAGTGAAAACTGCTTTTAATGAGGAATTTGACATAGTTGTACAACAAAAGGAGCAGGAGATAGCACGAGTGAAAGAAAGAAACCTGAAGATCCAAGAAATCTTGGAACAGCTTGACCTTCCACTTGAGCTGTGGGAGCCAGTGCTTACAGATGATGAGATGCCGGAGCGAGCGCTCACCGTTCAGGATTACGAGGTGTCTGAAAAATGCATCCTTGTATTTCACCCATTCAAACCCAGCTCTCTAATTCTTCTCATTTGCAGACATTGTGTCAGTACTGAAAATCCTTCAAGCAGATGTGTCTGTATACTTAAAATCATCCTTTTGGCTCACTTTCTTTCCTTTCCTTTTTAGGGAGAAAAGCATTAATAAGTCAATTTGAAGCAAAAAAATGTATACAAACTTAATTTATTGCTGTTAAACGTTTTCAAAATGCCCATAAATTACATAGAAATTCTTTGTTCCTGACATTCAAACCAGGCTTTCAGGAATTGCTTCCATAGTTTAGGGTTTCTTTGTTTTCTCTGAGTGCCATTTGGAAACAAAGTAGTTTTAAACTAAAAATCTAAGTATTAGAGCATACTTAGTAATGCACTTATAAATTCAATTAATTATTTACAAAGAAACACCCTATTTCTTATGCAATATATTCCACTGATCTCATCTGCTCATGTGGTCAATCTTTTCCTATTTTTTTTTTGCTCTCTCACCAGTCCATGTTATCCTACTGTAAGAAAAGGCATACGCAAAACACAACTAATATCAACAAAACTGATGGCCGTTTATATTTTAGGATATTTAAATGTTCAAAAGGAGAAATTTCATCTTGAGAAATATTGTCATAGAGCAGAAATACAGCAAGCATTGAGAATTTGTAGTACACCATTGTAGTGGTTTAACCCCAGTCAGCAACTCTGCACCACACAGCTGCTCACTCATTGCCCCATCTCACCTGGGTGAGGAAAACAATTGGAAGGGTAAAAGTGAGAAAACTCGTGGGTTGAGATTAGAATAGTTTCATAACTGAAACAAAATATAGTAGCAATGACAACAATGATAATCATAATGTAATTAATGCAATTAAAACATAATCATAAATGTAATTAAGAGGGAAATAATAGAAAGAGAAATAAATAAAACCCAAGAAAAACAACTGATGCAAATGAAAAGCAATTGCTCACCACCAACGTACCAATCCCCAGGCTGTGGGATGCACTCTATGCCAGGTGCTTGGAAGAAAATTCCATCCCAGCCAAAATCAGGACCACTATTTTTCCAAAGGTTCTTAGTTCCTGTGATCACATTTGGAGAAAAGAACTCTAATACAAATTTCACTTTCTGCCTTCAGATTAAAGCTGAGAAATACATGACTCAAGAGGAGATAGAGCAAGCAGAAATGCTGGCTAGGCTGGAAATGGAAAGACGCCTTGCTGCTACGGTAATTAAAGAAGAATCCCTTTTACAGCCATTGTCACTCTTCAGGCTTATTTAATTAATGCAGCACTGAAACATTCCAGTAATGTAGTATGGGAGTATAAATTAGGTAATGATGATATGTGCCTTTTCCTTCTTATTGTTGTTTACAATCAGAACTACATAGCTCAGCTAGGGGGAGAAAAGACAGAGTCTTAGACTCACAGTTTTTAAACTTGTGCTTAGGGGCAATTTAAAATACCATATCAGGTGGCTGGGAACTGTATACATGTCCAGATTCATCTACTCCTCAGTCAAGAGCTTTGTGCTTGATATGTTTGTTGATACAGCAGCCTCTGCTCTCCATGGCTCAGACTTTAAACTAGTGCTTTCCTCTGGGTTTAAAATGCATCTCTAAAAAATCTAAGATGGTTCTGGCCCCAAAACAGATGCACAATTACAACTTCCTTCATCATAGCTTGTCAGTTGGCCAGAAATAACCTATGTCTGTGTTCTTTCCAAAACTGCCAAAATGGCAGTTTTAGTAAGTTGTTTTGGCATATGAGTATTTGTTTACCAGAAAAAAACAAAACTTTTGGCATGTTCCACACACATCCTCAAAAAGCGTCAGTCTGCTAGTGACACGCTGAATAATCTAGAGGTGAACACTGTTACCACCCCTAAAACTTGCAATTGCTACACTTCCTTTTGTACCTTCAGAGATAATATATGGTTCTTCCCAGGATGATGAAAGACTACGTGCTCTCGATGATATGATGGGTGGAGTGCTGGAAATCAGGAGGGAAGACGTTTTGAAAATGGTGAGATGTGTTTCTGCCGTGTCCTTTAGGAAACCTGTGGACTCCTCTGGCTGTGTGAAATTCAACAAGCAAATATCTCCAGCCTCAGTGACAGAAGAAAGCTGCAGAACTGTAGAATTGCATTATGACCAGATAGATTCCATAAGAGAGCAAACAAAAAAAAGACCACAAGATTCTTCTGCTTGTGTAGAATTACCTATCAACACCAGTTCCTATCGCAGTGGAATACTGTAGGAACATCATCTATTTAATGTACATCTATCCAACACATTACCATTATAACAGCTATATTGCTGGGGGAAGGGTCAATCATCCATGGCTGTGATCTTACAGGAAAACACTGTGTTTCATTTAACTCACCAAATGTAGATAGCACAGCAGTACAGGAAGGAAAGGATGTGAAGGAGTGCCACAGAGAAAGGGTAGGGCAGACCCAAGCACTCCTCTGAAATCAGTTTTGGAAAATTAGGACTCCACATAGAAGTTTACATTAGCATGGAGTTAGGTTTGAGGTTCTGAAACAGAAAATGTGGTGTATCTTGTACTGACAGTAGTATTTGAGTACCAAATTCTTGTATTTTGCAAGTGAGTCTAGCATGGTATATATACACTAAATTTATTGGTGCAAGTAACAGACCTGAGTAACAGAATATATATGTTACTTTGGCTTGTGCCTTACTAAGAAATACCTTTTGTTAAATATATTGCATGCTGTAGTTCGTTAGTGTGCTGATGTAGACTAAATATTGCTTTTTAAGCATATTTTTCTTCAACACTTCCAGGATATTCCTCCACCTTCTTTTCTATCCAGATCTGAGGATCTTTGGACTGAAGAAGAAAAGAAAATATTTGAAGAATATGAGAAAAAAGTCAAGGAGCTGAATGAAGAAAAAGAAGATTATAGACAGGTAAATTAAAATGAGTAAAAGATGGGGTTGTTCACAGTGCTCATGACCAAAGCTTCCAATCTTTCTCAGAAACAACTTCTAAAAATGAATATGAATAAATAGGATAAACTAAGAATAAATGATCATCAACGGTCACGTGGCATATTAAATAAATCCTACCTTAGACAGAATTAGGAGTCTCCACTTAAAACAATTACTATGGTCAAAAACTTGTAAAAGTTGTGATATCCTAAAAAGGTAACTTTCCTTCACAAATCTACCAGTATTTCTAAAACGTGTTTTTCAAGTTTATTCCCAGATTTGCTGATGCCATACACAAATAATACAATTATATTTATTCTTCAAATTGGTATTGGAACAACATAACTTTGTAGCCTGGCAGAACTTTTTCCAAACAAGTAATTTCTGTGGCCTTTTGACTGAATTATACAGTTCCATATTCTGCATTCTCCATCCTCTCATACATATAGATATATATATCAAGAGAGACATAATAAATTATTTGTTCTTCCAGATGTAATATTGCTGCTCTTGTCCTTCTCTTCCCCAGTTTCTGAGAAATGAATGGAACAAACTTGAAACTTCAATCAAGGAAACAACACAAAATTTTGATGCGATTGTCTGCAAACTCTCTGAAAAGAAACTGAAATCAGAGATGGCCATCTACCAGGTATTGCAAAAAGCATTAAGTTTTTATCTCGGCCTCTGTGCAGTAGAAATGTTAACTTTTTTAATTACAATAATTTCGCAGGAAGAACTCAAAATAGACAATCTCATTTATGCTTTACTCTTGGATGATGAGTTGGACACCAGAGAAGCTGGACTTGACAAATTCCTTGTGAAAAAGAAGAAAGATAAAGTAAGTTATGATTTGGAACACTGTTGTTAGGAGTAATGTAATGTTTACAGTACAGTTTCATGTGAAGTCTTCTCTTTCCAAACCAAAATCTTGCCCTAAATGACTTTCTGACAATGTACAGGGTCATTGTTTGTTTTTTTTTTCAATTTGTACAGGTGACAAATTATTATATATTATATACATTATAAACACCTCTGGTTTTCTTAATAGGTACTCAGCTCAGTTCATCTGGAGTTCTTTGGTAAAACTTCATACATTCAGAAGGGCATGCTGCTATTTGTTTGCTAATGTTCTTTAGTACCTGGTATTGGTATCAGGCTGAAAGTACAGTAGCAGGTTCTGGATTTCAGTGCAAGTCTCTTACTGTGGTAGTCTGCAGGTTGGTTCTGGCTTTTGGGACAATATTATTGCATTTGCCCACTTTGTCTTCATGGAGCTGTTAATTAATGAGATAATATACTGCTGCCTCCATATATCAGATCTCCTGCTCAGCCTGTGCAGAACACTGTGTGTTTGCAGCTGCCAGCAGCCTGTTGTGAGCTGCAGGGAGGGATTCCAAACAGGCATCAAGCCCCCACCACTGAATTGGCTGGACTGCTTTTAAAGCCATCTGAGGCCAAGTGTATACCAGCTTACAATTTTCAATTTCTTTTTCCTTCATTTCCTAAATGGTCCCACTGGTACAACTTCTGGCCCCTGGAAACGTCAAATACAACAAAACTGTCTCCCCAGCAGAGTATTAGCATTTAACTGCCTCCATAAGTCATGATGTTAGTAATCTGGCACATAGCAGAACTCTGCCATGACAATGGGGAAATCGCATTCTAAAGTTAAGAACTCTCCACTGAACAACATTTGAGATTTTTTGACTGGTCTTACCTGAGATGACATGAAAGTAAAAAGAAATCTCTATGGAAAAAAGGTGTCCATATAGCTCATTACATTCAATGTTTCAAAAGGCTTGTAAGCATTTCTTATACAAATTTGTTACATTCTTAAGCAGCAGGTTTGTGTAATTTCACAGCTCTGCATCTTCTAGCAGTATCTACAAGTGACCCCTGAAGAAGGCACTATATGGTTACTTAAAATAGCTCACAAGGTTATCTCTAAACCTTGAAATAAGGTTTAGAGAAATAAGAAGTTGTCAGCTTCACCACTGTATGTGAATAATTGTTCACTGCTTCTGCTGGCTGTTTCATTCCTGAAAACTTTTGATTTTACTATAGGTCAAGGGTGCAAGAAAAATCCTGACTGCAAAACATGGTGTTGAGGCTTACACAGGTCCCTATAGAGATGCATTACATGAAGAGAAGGTGAGACTCTTGGAAACACATGGAGTTTCAGAAATTAAAAGTTAATGTTGTATCTTCATAATGAGAAGAATGTACTTCTCTGAAAGCAAGAGTTCTGGCCAACTCACTGATCAATGAAATTAGGCAGTAGAGGACAGTGTGTGCATAGAAGAATTTATGAAATAGTGCAGATTCCTATGATGTTTGGGAGTACTTGGAAAAGCACTGTATCCTGTATTTCTAAGATATGGGCAGATTGATTTTTAAAAAAATAATATTGTGGTAACAAGAACACTTTCTTCCCACCCCAGAGCCTGGAACATGGTTTTATAAAGCACTTTGCTGATGTACCTCATGATCTCCTTGAGGAACTTCTGCATCTTTACAAACATCGGCCAGAGTAAGATCCCCTCTGATTCCATTGTTTAAATACTAGTATTTCTCTTGAGTCAAAAATGAGAATACTATTTATTCTAATAGTCTAAATTACATTGCCTGCTTTTTGTAGATAGTTAACAATAGCTTATTTCCCATCACACTAACAATTGCTGTTTCGAATATACATTTCCTTATTCACCCCACAAAATGTATTTTAAATGCAATCTAAACAATCATTAGGTTCCAAGCCGATATTCTTATTTTGTACAGTCTTATCTATTTGCTTTTTGCAAGACATTGAGAGTATGAAACATTCCTAGCTTTTTGTGACCTTCTTCTATGCTGGAGAAAATACAAAGTACATCCTGTCTGTGCTGTGTGTGTGCACTAGGACCCCAAGGACAGAAACCCTCCTTGACACAGCTAACCCCTATGTGAAGGGATCACCTGAGGATTACCAGGATGCACTTTCCCTTTTGATGAAAGCCATGGATGAACTGGATAGTCCTGAGCACAAGCCCAGTGGCTTAGACCAGTCTGTGTGGGAACGTTTTTGTCTAGCTAGACGAAATAAAGTAGAGAGTGAGGAGCTGGTATGTAAAATTCTGTATTTTGCTTATATACTTCTTGATATTTTTGAGTATTAAATTTTAGTGGAGTTCTCACATAGGGCCAAGCTAGTCAATGCAGGATACATATACTCCATTGGCCTTTGAAAGTTTGTTCTGGCTACATTCAATTCAGAATAACAGGGAAACCTGTTCTCTAGTTCTAGCTGTAGTTCTTCAGAGGAAAAATTAGCATATTAATATGGATGGATTTGATCAAAATGATTGTGACCTTGATATGGTTTCATTAAAAAATAAAAAATATAATTTTCCTTTTCTCCAGCCATACAAAAAAACCTATAAGGTATTTTATTCCCATTATCTGTTGAAGTCATTCTCTCCCATAAGCATTCTATACTTGCACCAATGGACTCCAATATTTTTCTAAAATATAAAGAGCAATTCTTAAAAAAAATGTGTTTCTAGAGATGTATTTTTTCATTATAAAAACATAAAATCTG
>VXBN01005886.1:899465-1019480 GCA_013397395.1 Sinosuthora webbiana
TATAAAAACATAAAATCTGAATATATATATATATATATATATATATATAAATCTGAATTACCCAGAGACAGATATACATGAAATTTGACCAAAAGAGAAGAAAATAGGATTTCCCTTCACATGAATAAACTATGCATATATCAACAAATATTTTCCTGAGCAGAGTATAAGGATTGTAACTTTTATGTCTCATATGCTGTACTGAGATTCTCAAAATACTGGGCTGCATATTTATGTAAACAGATATCTTCTTAAGAAATTAACTTGTCTGTCCTCAAAGAGGCTTGGCCTGACATATAAAGTTGGAAAAGTTGGGAATGTGACAATGTTGCTTGCCTAGGTGAAATGGAAGGCCCTACCACTGGCAGACATGCAGGCCTGTCTCCGGAGAAGGGTGGATGAAAATGACAAGATGAAATCAGAATTGGAGAACACTTTCCAAGAACTCACTTGGTAATTTTGTGTCTTTTCCTATGTTCAGGTGACCTTTAATACTCCACTAACACAGAACCAAAAGTTACAAACAAAATTATACACCTCTGTTCTCCAGCACTCTTTAATCTAAGTTTCATTGCTGCTTGCACCTGCAATATTTCATTTTTTTCATCTATATAAAATAATTTTCACATTCATTATCATTCAAGGATAAATTCCAAAGTAAAATATACAGGAAAATGGGCCCTGGCTGGAAGTCTCTTCTGTTTTCTTTTCAATTGATATTAAGATTTCTTTTCAGTAATAACATTTTCCCTCAGAACATCTGCTAGAGTATGTTAAACTGAATCCAGTGCTTGAAAACTTTATGTATACATATACCATAAGTTTCAGATTTTGTAGTCACATTAGCAGCAAACAAAAGAGAGGGTCTGTCAAAGAGTAAGCCCTACATGAACATACCACCTACCAGTAATAAATATAAACATTGAGACTCATGGGAGGATTTATATAATCCTGTTGAAATCACTAAATGCTGTTTTTATTTTCTGCCATCTTAGGCTGAAGGAGGAGAAGATGAAGCTTCAGCAGAATGTGACTGTCCAGTTTTTGCTAAAACAAGGACAGGTGGAATTGGATAGTACTCAGATCCCAGACTACAGTGATGCTGTTCTTGTTGACAGGAGTGTTGTTGAAGAACTGAATTACGCTCTTGCGGTAATTTACATTATCTGGAGGAAATTTAAGCTTTCTAAACAAATGAATTGTCCTTCAGGGGCTCACCTTTTTCTCCAGTTTGACATCTAGTTTTAATTCATCACAACACACCAGCAGGCTCAATTGTAATCTAGAAGCTATTAGGAATTCTCTAATGTCTCTTCTCATGATGTAAAGATTGCAGTGCAGACTGCTTTCTTGATGTTTGATCAATACAATTCCCATCAATGAAATGGCCACAGTCTTCAGACACACCATCACTTACACATACATTGTAACTAGAAATGCTAATATCATGGGCACCAGTCCAAAAATTCCCTCCAGGCAAACTTATAGTCATGTTAAGAAGCATTTGAATAGTGGCTCACATTAAAAATTAATACAGTTTTTTATGTAAGCTGAAATTGGTGATGATACTTAAAACAGTTTTTCTTACCTTCATGAAATGTCCTTTTTTGAGACATTCTCTGTACAAAAATTGTCTTTTGCTGCTACTGCACAAAGCCTTCAGTAACATCTAGAAAATACCTTCAACAGAGCAAGCTTGTATTTTGTAGAACTAAAATGCCTTTCCATTCTTATATAAGATAGAAAAATGGAGGGAGAGGTTAGTTGTCATTTTCTTCATCTATTTCAATGATCTAAGGCTGTGACATAGAGCATAAAAGAGAATGAACTTCCTTAAAAGATAACCATCTGGAGCAAAGTCTGGAAAGAGACTGCAGTATAGCATGTTTAATTGACTAAAATTATGACTTTGGAAACTTGCCCATCTTGTTGCAAACAATTATTCCATAATCTGTAAAGTGTGTTAATTAAGATTGATCTTTTTTTCAGGCTCAAGGAGAAAAAAAAATTACTGCCATGGTAGAATTTAAAGACTTCTCTAAAGGAATAATACAGCTGGAATGGGAACACAAGAAAATGAAAATGCAGATACAAGATCTGAAAGAGAAGGCTCGGGATATTGTAATACTACCTATTTCAAAAGATTGCCAGCTAGTGAGTTGCTTTTTCTTATATTTTAACTTTCTTATATTTTAACTGCAGAAAATTATGCTGCCTATACCTGTAAGAAAGGTAGCTTATATTTATACCTCATAAATCTCCTCTTACTAGAGAAACATGATTCCTAATAGGTGAACAATTCAGCTTTCAAAGGGAAGTCTTACTCATGAGATTGAGCAGTGATGAAATTCTTTGGGATGTAACAGTGTAAATTAAGGCAAAATTAGCCCCAACTGTTTGTGTTTCAAAATTGGCGTTGAATAAGGAATCAGGACTTTGCAGCCACAAGATCTCTTAAATCGAGCAGAGTCCTTTTTAAGTGGCAGGTCTGAGGTGCCCCCATCGGGCACCGCACAGAAATGCGGTAATTTTGCTCTGCACGGAGACTGAGCGTTCCTACGGCAGCCTCACCGAGTCCCACCCACTCACTGCCATTTGCTGGCCCAGCAGCAGAGCAGGGAATTGTTTGCCATGCCCGGCAGGCAGGAGGGGGCAGCCGGCCAGCATGGCTGCACTTACATAGCTTTGAACAAGCTGGCAGGCCAGGAAAAATAGTAAAGGTTGTGGGACACAGCCAAGGATGCCACTGGAAGAGGAAAGGAGGAAGAAGAAAGGTTGTAGGGAAAGCCTGAGGGTATTGCACTATGGGATGTAGCAGACTGTAGGGAAATCTTATGCTCTTGTGGTGATGAGGTGGGTGACATGAAGGTTTGGAGTAAGGGATGTTGAAGGATGGGTAGGCTGGAGATACAAAGTGCTTTACAGATATAAAGCACAGTAAAGAAGGAAAGTGTTGGACAGCAGGTAAGGATATTGCAATTCCATCAAAAGATCAGATGAAAATTCAAAACGTATGTTTTACCTAATCTTTATTTGTATTGTTGCTCCACAAAATTCTTGTTCTGAATCACAGCCACAGGACCTTCATAACTCACACCCATCACCAGAACAGCTTTCCAAAGAGGTGATGTGACAGTGCACTGAAAAATTCTTGTGGCAAATTAATCACCAGTGTTGCCATTAGCTCAGTTCATTAAACTGATGAGCAGAACTCTTGCCCTTAAGAGAGAGTTAAACTACCCATAGTAAAGGCATTTACCAATTAAATCAGAATTTGAATGCCCTGAAGGAATTGATTGACGTCACTTTTTGGTTAGAAAGATGGGGATAGTGGTAAAGACAAGGTAACAGATACCCCAGCAACGGGAATGGAAAGAAAGATGGCTTAGATAAATATGTGTGGGCAAGGACCTGAGATCATTTGGAATGAGGGGTGTTAATCAAGCAGTGAGTGAAAGAAGTTTAATCCTGTAGGCAAGGAGCTCCTTCTGGGTCTTTCCTGTTTCTCCTCCTCTAACTAGAACAGTCCACAGAACTGTGCCTGTCACTTTGGTGAGACAGTACTCTGGAAGGATGAATCTACATCTATAGAAACCTGTCCACTGCCTGTTATAGATCCATAAATCATTATGGAGTTTGCCATTTGTCATTTGATAAAGAAGTATTTTAGTAGCAGTGTGCTCGAGGAAAAAATCAATAAATTCTCTGATCTGTCAATTACTATGCAGATAGAACAATTAAAAAAGTAAGAATGATTGGGAAGCCACTAGACAGAAAATAATAATTTTCCTCTCTAGCCTAAAGACAGTCTGTCTTAGGCCTTCAGCTATGTTTGCTTAGATTACATTATAAGCAAAAGCATAGCTTGGGGTTTTTGACAACCTCAGCATAGTTGTTTGGGCCTTGTTTCCATTATAAATATGTAATAAATAACATCCTTTTTAACAGCTGCACAGTTTAGTACTCACACAGCATCCAAGCATATCCTTACAAGGTCCATTTATGATCACTAGTATGCTGGACCACTGCAGAATTCTAGTTTTCTGAGTTTCACATAGTATGACTTTCTTTATAGAAGAGTGGAATTGTTGAGAATGAACAGGCAAAAGATAATTTCTTTCTGGTTTTATTTCTTCAGTTCCTAACCGTGCACAACTATGAAAGCCACATCACTCAGCACTTAGCAGGGATGGAGCAGAGCCTTGGTGTCATGGATAAGGTAAATCCAAGGGAGCCACCACATCTGAGACACAGCCTTAGTTTAAATACAGCTGCTTGCCTTCATTAGCACGAGGTGTTTGAAAGAATAAGTGCAATTGATATAGGCATTCTAACCCAAGGACTGTCGGAGTGAACCCACAATAGCACACACAGATATAAGTATAGATACAGATATATCATGTATTTGTCCATCTGGCTTTCAATAGTTTCCTCAACTTGAGCTGTGCTCTCTACAGCAGCAGTTCTCTAGTGTTTGGAAGCAGTCATCATACATGGATTGCTGCAGAAATGAAACCTATTTACTTGCTCTGTTACTGGAATTAAATATTTTCCTATCCTGAACATCTGAATGCAGATCTGCTAATCATTTCGTACACAGCACTGCCTATAAAAGTCACTCTTCCATTTCTAATGAAACATTCTTTCAGTCTTCACTGTTTAATGTTTCTCTCCATGAGCACCAGCCTGTTCAAAGTATTCATCCCCTCTATATTCAAAATAAGAGACACAACAATCTGATTAACTGGCTACCTCATGTATTTCATCATTCAAATTATGACTGTCCTTATTTTTACATGATTTCACTGGATTTTCTCCAAGCTGTGCTAGTTGGCATCAGCTTTCTCTTCCTCTTCAAGCTTTAGTATTTGTCTTCTCCCTTTACAGCCCATCCATCAGCTTCAGCAGCTCCCAGCAGCCAAAAGCATGTCCTTAACTCACTGATTCCATTGACTTCCTTTTCTCCCTCTGCCTTTCAAGTTTTATCTTTAATGTATCTCCCTTCCTGACCTATACCTCTTTATTCCTTGGCTGTTCCTTAAATTAGAACTCCAAAAACTGAGATACCCTGTGTGAAAGACACTTTACAAAGTTTACAATGTGCTATAAAGTGAAGCTCACAATGTGCTACTAGTCAAATCAACATGCATGAAAGTTTATCAAGCTACAACACAGTGCCTAAAATTATAGCTTTTCATCATGTTTGTCTGAAGAGTTTTTGTATGACCTCATATATTTGCTTTATTCATCTCAAAACGGACAGTTGCACAAGAAGAATGTGAAAAACCATCAGAAAAAAGTCAGAGAGCTGAAGAAGTGCATCCGTCTAAAAGAGGAAGCGAACCATGAGCTCAGCCTGCAGCTGAAGGAAATGCTTGTCTCTGTGTCAGAAAGGATGCACATCTTCAAGGCAGCTGGTGAGTCCAGTGATGCACTTTAAGGCACAAGCAAAGAACATTTAGAAAATAATTCCAAGGCTGGACAGTGCTGTTCTCCACCATCAGCCGAGGGGCGAGGAATGCCTGTGTGTTACTGTATGTGCACAATGAGCAGAGCCCTTCCTGCCAAAACCCAACACGGTTACTGAAGAGTTACCTGGAGACTCCTGTGGCTCTTGTAACCAAAGCTAACTGACTGCATTCCTGAAACTGTTCAAGTCAAAATATTACAGTAATTAATAACCTCATTAGGCAACATGCTTTCATTTTTTTCTGAGAACTGTTCAATGGGCTTCTTTCCACCCTTCCAAAAGAGCAGAGGAAGAAATGAGGAGCTAAGAATAGTATTCACTATTAGGAAAACTTATAAAGATCTTTCCACTAGTGGAAAACAGTTACAGATTTTCAAAACAGTGGGTACTTGCTAGAAGCTAAAGAAAGCATAAAGAAATCTTTTTTGAAATTTTTTGCTTTATTCAGTATTATAAAGGCTCTTAAGCCCAACTGTGAGCCTTTTTAAAAATGTTTGCCTATTTTTATACAGAACTTGGAATAACCCCAGGACAGGTCCCATATAAATATATACTACACATCCCCTATGAGCACAGGCTAACAGTAATACTTTGTTTTCTGCAGACACACGGGATATTTCTGAAAAGATCACGAGGCAGCGTTACCAAGAGATTGTGAAGCAGAAATATCTACGGATCCTTATAAGGGAACAGGAAAAACAGCGTGCAGTTCTTCTGTCAGAAGCTGAAAGTTGGAAACCAAGGACAGTCCATATTATTTAAAAATCAGAGTCTAGGTAGATGGATAATACCATGGTCTTATCTAAGGAAAAGTGTTTTGACAGCTATTCTTCGCCCTGAATTTTTCTTTCCACAAATTGTTTCTTCTGTAATTCCTTTTAAAATAAAGGCATTCAAAAGATGCATGGTTGTCTGATTTGTAGTTTTTACACCTGGTCTTAACCCCCTTATATTTCAGTGGATGAGATTTATTTCTATGAGTTTTATTATATAAACCATGTAGCTCATTACAGTAAACAAAGGATACAAGAAATTGTAGACTGATAGAAGAACAGGTATATTTGTTTGTCCATTGTTTGCAATATGCAATTGTAGGACCTTTTAAAAAGGTAAAGAAATCTATGAATTGGCATCTCCTACAATTCATGTCTGTGGATTTGACACAATAATTTACCCTTGTGGTGGCACAGGTGTCAGTTTCTGAGCAGATGTAGGGATGCTTCCTCCTGACCACGTGTGCCAAAGGCAGCTGTGCCTTATCGTGGTATAATCACCCACAGCCAGCAGGAGCCGTGGCTGCTGCCAAGGGCAGAAGCACAGGAAAACCTGGTTTGGAAGCATCTGGCTTCCTGGAACAGTTGCTGGCATCTCCCACCCCTTCACATTGAGATGTATTCTCCTGCCAGCTCCTTCCACAACAGCTAAGGAAAATAACGAACCTGTGAAGTTAACCACTGCTGGAGCCCAATCTACCTACTCAGGCATGATCCCTGCTTTTTATTTCCCTGCTCCATGGTGTGTGTCAATTCTCCTTTCATAAATTCACATGACATCTAAACCCATTTCACTGAGAGCAACAATAGCTTTGATACCTTAGCTTAAAATTCTACATCTGTAAGAACAAACTATTTCAGTTGTGATCCTGTACATCCCTTTTTTTTGCTTTACCATCTCTACCAGGGAGTTGTAAGGATTCTGATTACATCTCACTTATTACAAGACCTTTTGTCTTTCTGCTGAAACTGCCCTAAAAGCAGCCTTGTTCCAAATGTGCCAAGGACCTGGGGGAAGATAACTGACCCCCTCACCAGGCACCATCTTTTTGCATTAGCATAAAAAGGCAGAGAAATAGTGCTTTAATACCCAAAATGTGACCTGCAATACAGGTTGTTCTGCATTAATTCTCTCTGGACAGCAACAGTCCCTATTAAGAGCAAGCTGTAGGTACAGCTGAAGGTACAGGCTGAAGTCTAATGAGCCTTACCAATGGTTAAAAGGTTCTGTGTGACCTTTGAGTTTCTTTATTTTGAGCTAAGAAATTACTCCCTTATTAAGGAAACAGGACATAGCACCTGTAAACAAAAGAGGTAGAGTGTAATCAATGAGAAAACAAGATTCCTAGCAGGGAGAGTTGTAAAGTAGTTAAGATTTATGTATTTTTACACTTGAAAAGCAGTTATTTTAGGGAAAATAAAAAACAGAAGTCACCACGATGAGAAAATAAGCAATTTCAAGTTAAATAAAAAAACTTTTTAAAAAGGCATTTATTAGAGAATAAATGAAATGGTAAAGATTTATTCAGCTTTATGATGCTATGTTGGAAACAATCCCATAAACAAGGCCTTGTTTTTCTTATTTATTTGAAAAGAGAAAACACCTTGGCTTCAGATGTAGCAGGAGAATAGAAAGTTGGTTTCAATTTTCTAGCCTTCCCTTCTATTAGCTCAGGCTGTGGCAGAATGCTTATGAGACAGCAGCCCTGAAGAGACTGTCTGGACCAGCCCCTGAAAGCAACTGCAGTACAGCACATTCCCTCAGTAGAGTTAACTAATTTTGATGATGTGAATATTCCAGAGCTGAGATATGATGTTCTCACTAGCTTTATCTTCATTAACCCACAAAATGCTGTCATCAGCCTTCATTGGCTGACTGGCACCAGGGAGACATTTGTAAAATGGGTGTATCTACAAACAAACTGAACTGCTCCCCATCTGACATGAACAGAATTGACAATGTGAAGTATTTCCATACAAGTGACCATGCAGAGACTAATCAAAAAATCGACTGCTTTCTACCTGTTAAACTATGACTTCATTTTTTTAAATTAAATAAAAATTCACTGACCAACTCCTTGAGCCAGATTCTCCAAAACATCACCAGTTTGATTTTTTCCATTATTGCCTTTTACAGTGCCTACTGTATGTATGGACACAGCTTTACAAGTATCTCTGGAGAAAACCTCCTAACCCCAAAGCATAAAGTCCACTGTCTGATCAACACTTCTGACACAATCAGAATTTATTCAGTCTTTTCTGCTTTTGTGTCTGTGCACAGAAAGCTCTGCAGCTGTAGATCATGCATCTACAAAATCTTCTTCAGTTCTGCTGTAGTGCAGTAATTGGTCTTCTAACCCAAAAGTATCGATGAGCTGAGTGAGAGTCACTTTGTTGCCATCTGCAGAAAAGGCCGACTGCAGCTCATGGAGCATCAGCTGGGTGCTGCTCCTCCACTTCACTATCAAAGCCTGCAGCTCCGACAGGTTGTTCTGAAATTGGGACAAACAGACAGAGTCATCATCTGCTGACACCAGGTGGTTTTCATACCCTGCAGATATTCCTATAAAATGCCCTAAACTGAGACAACACACAAACACCACACCAAAAAACCAGTGGGTTATTGCCTCACCTTGGATCGATACATCTTCACCAGTCTGAGCCTACGAAGTAGCTCTTCCTTCTCTTGCACTTGTTTCACCAGCTTTGCTTTTTCTTCCAGGGACTGCTGCTGACCAAGATCAACCTGCAGCGCACCCGAATTCTCTGCTGATCCACAGGGATCGCTCTCCTGTGAGGGACTTTTGAGACATGTGTGTCCAGGGCCATTTCCTTCCAGGTTTTCAGAGCCATCTTGTAATCTAGAGCAGTCTGTACTTGTCTCTGGCAGGCACCCTGTGTCAGCACCAGCAGACTCTTTTCCATCAGGGTCTATTTTGAGCCGTTTTGCCGCTGTAAAATTGGCATTAAATGAACGTCTTGTTTTCCTTAATCGTTCCCTCAGAGCTGCACTCATTTGCTAAAAAGTAAAATAAATAAACACAAAAAACCCAGGTGGTCAGGATAATCTTAAATTTTTATCAAATGTCAAACAACTGTTTGGCCATCATTATTATTTACATAGAATATGCAATATATTTAACAATCATTGTAAAGCCAGGCTTCCTAATTCTCTGTATAGCCTTCAAAGACTTGAACAAAGTTAACTTCTTCCTTTCACCTGTATTTGCACACACGGCTGCGAGATATGGAAAGCTGTAGCTCCACATTTTGTTGGACAAAATCCTGTATTCTATTGAGGCAAACTTACTCATCTAGTCTTTGTGTAAAAGAAACACAGCATATTTCAACGTGGCTAATTTTATTCTATCAATTTCCCCTCTAGTTTAATGGAGGTAAGGGTTATTTTTCCTGCTGTTCCATGCTATACATCTGTATTAAACTAGTACAAAACATCTGTATTCTAGAGCATATTAGAAATACATGTACAATTTTGACCTGTTCGTGCTTCAAGACACTTGACAAGCATCTAAAAAGATTTTTTCTTCAAAATAACTATTTTTCATAATCTGTGTCTAACATTTTTATTTATAGAAATGCACTAAAACACAGAAGTAAGGGATTAATTAGAAAATACTTTCCAACCAGGCCTGTCCTGCATAGATCTGGATGCTGAGTGTGACAGTATCACCATTTCACACACTGGGATAAGGCCAAAGCAGAGCTCAGCACTATGGAGAATATAAAACTAAAAGCACTGTACTTCGTTCCACTGGAGGCAGAAGTCACAGAAAGTCATCCTGCATGCACAGCAACCCAGAAAACTGGGATTTGAGAAAACTGAAGATAACAAATTAAAACAAACAAGAAAAAATCAACCACACCCCCTATATAGAATTTAAATTTATTAGCATGGCATTTTGGTTATGTTGCTCCATCACTTTGTATTGACAGCAAACATCTGCATTTTCAGAGCAAAGTCTACCAGATACATTCCTTACCTGCACAGCCTATAGCTAGAGGGACAAGGTGCCTGTCTCTACCCTTCCAGCACACAGTATCTCAGTGACTTCTGACTCCTTGATGATTTCACAGGCATTTCTGTTACTATGAAGAATCACATTATTGGAAAAGTAGTAAGTTTTCATACCTGTTTCCCTGAACTAGGCCCCTGTGGAGGTGCTGCCCCAGAATCCTTTGGGGTATTGCACAAAGGTGGCAATTCATCCAGCACTGACTCTTCCATCTCGAGATGAACAGCAGTCTCTGTTAAATGACAGAATGAATTATGGTGTCATTGTCACCTGATTATAATGAGCCATGTGGCTGCAGAAATGAGTAAAAAGCTCTAATATGAAATCCTAAGGCTTATTTTCTAATTGGCATGTTCAAAAGAGACATCTGCTTAAGTTACACAACTGTTTCATGTGCTAAGTAGCATCTTGCTTTGTAAACAGCTTTTCTTTAAGAGATGCATGACACTACTAACTGCCATAAAGTCTTTTACAATCCATTTTATGTATTATTTTTCCCCTTGCTCCTAAAGCTCTGTGGAGGGAGATTTTTGTTGTCCACAAGTATAAACAATTAATCTTTTCTATAGAACAATATAATTGGGTATCCAGGTGTCTGAAAATAATCCAGTCTCACTTGATCCTTCTGGGGATGCTGCTTAAAAAAGTAATTACTCACACAGGTGGAAGTTTTGATTAACAGGAAGCATCCCAAACTCACTCAGAAAGGCACCTTAATTAAAGTGGTCAAGTCACACCTCCCAGCACGAACCAACTTCAAATCGATTTGGCAATGTTTAACTTCGTTTAGCAGTTGTGAACCACCTACTAACGACCAGAATGCAGCTGGAAAATCGACAGCTGCACCTCCACTCACCTGCAAATTGCAATTAGGAGTTTTGAAACAGAATAAAAGCCTCTCAAGAATAAAATCCTGCAAACCAAAACTAGGCAACACAGGGCTGGCACAAGGGGCTTCCTCTTCACAGATGAGAGCTCCCAAAGCTTCAGTGTGCCAAAGCCTTAATAGCCCAGCAACCCTGCTCTTCCTGGCTTGACACCAAAGGATGGAGGGCCTCATTTATCTTAGTAGTTGATATTCCCCCGCAGCTGTTCAAAACTGAACATATGGTACTCTATTAAAAAACCCCAGACCTTAGTAAAGAGTCTAGTTAATTGGGTATTTTAGCAATCTATCAATTAAACAGGAAGCCCACAACATCCATTAAATATAATGGAAATTTAATACTATTATTTCTTGTTGTAAGCAAGAGCCTAGAAAAAGCTACATCATTCTTATGTATACTGTATATCACAAATTTCTAATAAGTCTTTCCAAGCTGCAAAATCATTTCAAGCCTAAGAGATAGCTTTAAAAGACCCGAACATTCCTACGACTCTCTGCCTTTACTTTCTAATGCAAATTTGTTTTCAAACGACCATAACAAATACTTTTTCCACTGGCTGGCTAATGCTGTTACTTGGCAGCACATTCACACAGGTGTCCTGCACGTTTGAAATCCTTTTCCTGTATCTTAGGCTAAGAATCTTTGCTATTTTCAAGCAGTAACGCTGTTCACCACACAAAAAATTCTGTCCAGCAAGTAAAGAATATTTTAGTTAGAAGGGGGAAAGACAATTTTGCTTTTCAGTACTTACTTGACTTTTGCACTTTGGGTACGTCTGTAACTACGTCCTCAGTCTTCCCGCTTATTAGCTACGTTATAATAACGGCACTCACTCCTTTTACTGTCTCATTAATAAAAGACTCTATTAACACTCAGTATAGCTTTTGCTTTGCTGGTTTTCCACCCGCGGAGAAGCAGGACTAAGGCTGGGCGGCCCATAAGCAGTGCTACACACCCGTGGAGCTCGTTCTGAGGCGCTGCACCCCAAAAACGCAGCCACAGCACCGACCCACAGGGCTGAGGAGCGAAGGGAGGCCCCTCGGGGAGCACAAAGCCCCAGGACCGGGAGAAGAACGGAAGAACCCGGCGGAATCGCCCCTCCGTCCCCGGCTGCCCTCAGACGCTCCAACTTCCCGCTGCCAGGGCCGGGGCGGCACCGCGCCTGCGCGCCGCTGTGCCCGGGCGGGGCGGCTGGTGGCGCCTGCGCGCGGCGGGAGGCGCTGTGGGGCTGAGGGGCGGGCGCGGAGCGTGAGGGCGCTGCCGATCCCAGTCACTGTCTCTGTCCCGATCCCGATCCCCGTTCCCATCCCGATCCCGGTCCTGATCCCGGTCCTGATCCCTGTCCCGGTCCCGATCCCGCGAGCGGGAAACGCGGGGCATCCTCTGCGACCTCGCAGATTTTCCTGTTGTATCTCGGCATGCCAGGCGCTCATGTGTCCCTTAGGCCAATGTGCGCCCGCCACCCCATGGCTGGGGTCTGGGCCGAGGCCAGGTGCCACCTCACAGAATCACAGACAGGCTGAAAAAGACCTTTAAGATCATCGAATTCAACCAATAACCCAACATCACCATGTCAGCTAGACCGTGGCACAAAGTGCGGCGTTCAGTCCTAGGTGCTTCCAGGGGTGGTGACTCCAGGACCTCCCCGGACTGTCTGTTCCAGTCCCAGTCACCATTTTTGTGAAGAAATTTTTCTTAGTGACCAAACCTAAACCTTCCCTGGCCTCTCTGAAGCCAGTGTCCCTGCAAGTGTCCCTGTGCCAGGGAGGGGGGTTCTGCCTCAGCATGGAGCGCTCCCCACCATGGATAACACAGGAGGCCCTTTTGTCACAGCCCAGGGAACCACAACTCTCCACCTCAAGCTACAAAAGCCTTTATCCCAGGAACTCTCCTCACGTAAGGGGGAAAAATGTAACTGAGGGATGCACAGGGAGATGTGTGACCTGAGCTGCACTGTCACGGCTGTGGGAAAGAAGAGAAAATGAAGAAATCTGACTGGAGAAGCAGGGAGATTGTGACTGTGACAAGGTGCAATCCCAGCTGTGGCTGCACGGTGCAGTTCAGGATTAGGTATTTCCCTGACACTAAAAAGGTGCTGCTGAAGCAAGAGTGATCTTCTGTCTCTACCAGCTGCACACTTGCCTTCCCCATGTGGATTTACTTTTCTCAGAACTGGTTTGTACAAAATGTTTTCCAGCTATAACTGTCAGGACCGACAAAATGAGCTGTAGAAGCCGTAACAAGGACAGCTCCCAGCCCTTAGGGATGATGATGTCCCAGTGGTTCCTCCAGCACTGCCCACAGCTGAACAGCCCTGAGCTGTGCACTGATGCCTCACGCAGCTGTGCTGGGAGCTGCACGTGGGGCACAGGCACCCACATGCTGGATCATGGCCTCAGCTTGTGTGTCAGAACTGCATTAATTTCCTGCCTGGTTCCTCCTCACAGCTACACAAGGGGATGCTCTGTTTTCTTTTCACCTTGTATAACTCCAATCTCTATTGAGACCCGAGACAGTCTTGAGCTGGGAGGTGAGTAAGGACTGAGTGTTGTAGGTGTGATAACATGTTAGCAGTTGATGCAGATTTGACCATGAGTTTTCATTGATTCACACACTTCAAAGAGGATTTGACAGGGGTGATAGCAACCTTTTACTCTCCTGCAGTAAAAGGTATCAAAGCATTCAAAGCCCATCTACAACAAGTTGTGCTGGGAAATCTGACAACTTGAGGCCTTTTGTCTACACCTTGTATAATATTTTATCTGTGAGTGAAATTGATTTAGAAATAGTATTTTCAGTAGCAAGTGTGGGAATGTACCTTATGTGGTGTTGTATTATCTTTTGTAACCATTTATAAATGTCACAAATATTTTAATTGTTAAATGTGTTAAAAATGGACTCGACTCCTGAGTGCAACAGCAAAAGTGCTAATAGAGCTTCTGCTGCAAAATTATCAAGAAGTTTGGATCTCAGATACTCTGGAGCTTTATGATGGCATGTCTCCAAGTTCACAGGGTATTTCCTTCAATCTCAAGGATGGTCCCTACTTTAAATTACTCATGCTCTGTTGTACAGACATGTTAACGAATGAGTTGCACAAGAACAACAGAAAGTTTGAAATTTTAGATCATTTGCCAGGTGAGATTCCAGTGAGGTTTTACAGGAACATAACACATGAAAAAGTCATCCTGTGCATTATCATTGCACTTAATTGGAGCAACGCCCTCGTGCCCCACCCCAAGAGAGATTGCAGATTGTTTGGGACTGGGAATATAGAATGATGGTGCCACACGTTGGGGGCATGAGTTTAGTGTGCTACATCTAGAGTAGAGGAAAGGAAATATTGTCATCGGTATTCACTGATGGGTAATGACTAGAAGATCCTGTTCAGGTTGGTGTTAAGCATTTAGCTGTGTTTATTCCATTTACCTGTGAATTTACCTGGTGTTTACACAGTACTGCAAAAACATGACTCTCCCAACCCTTGGCTGGAAGCTCCTGGCAGAGCTGGGAACCAGAGTGTCATCAGGCACTATCCAGTGACTGTCCAGTATTTTTACTGCAGAAACACAATAGTGATGGATATTATGCTATCTTCAATTTAATGATGGCAGACCAGAGTCAGACTGAAACCTTCCTCTCAAAAACTGCACATCTGGTTCCCTTGAGGAAAACAGATTATCCATGTGTCACTGATGCTGGCATGTTTATGGCACCCTGCAGAGTGTTTCTCATGCTGTTCAGTTATGCTCACCAGTATGTGCACACAGTAGCATGTTCATTGCAATACAGTGTTTATTAAGCACTATACTGCTATTGCTTGATTTCTTTGATTCCTCCTGTGATCAGAATAGTTTGGGATAAGCAGAATAAATGAAAAAAAGTGTAGGAAATTGTGCACTGGGTAATAAAATTATTGATCTCTATCTACTGAACATACCACTTCCCTTCAGAGAAATTTGTTTCTCCGAGGAATCAAAAGGAAAATGTGCTCCTTGGTTTTATTTTCTTTGGTTTTTCTGTGTTGACATTTTATTATCCATTAACATATTATCCATGTACCCTCTCAATAATCTTGTGGTACCAGAAGAGCCCTGGGGCTGTCACATCAGCGTTCTCAGGACAAGGACATGTTTTAATTACCCTGTGGGCATCGTCTGTCGGAGCAAAGCCAAAATGGAAAGGAACAGTAAAGGATACTGGCTACGAGTTTAGAAACTCCAGTTTGAGCTTTATGGGTTCTTCTCTTCCAGAGTGTCAGGAGCATCACAAAGCTTCCATTTCACAGTTTGCTGGGCACAACAATCAGGCCTTTTCCCCGTAAACATTGCCACTGAGTATCTGGGATGTTAGTCAACACCGTATGTCTTCAGGCACATATGTATTACCCACTTCTCTCGTTTTTCTGAAATCTGTTGATCTTGTTTAAAGCCAAATGATGTATCCTGATGCATGAAGTACACTCTGTGTATGTCTGTGTATTCTCTCTTGCCTGGGGCAGGAGGGTGGGGTGCTTTTCTGTGCCTAACCACTAACTGCTGCAGAAAGTTTTAAAATCCTGCCCACTTCTGCATCAGCCTAGGGCTGTGTTTTTGCTGGCTGCAGTTCACTTCTCTGAAAGATGTTCTGACTTGCTTACAGCCGTGTAAATATACCAAGGGAAGGACTTCACAGACCAGATTCCTGAAGTAAAACCAGTTTACTACATGAAAACCTGTCCTTGGGAGATGGATTCAGCTCTCACAATGGTGCAAATGCCCAGCAAATAAAAGTGAAGTCTCCAGAATGACATCAGCATAAGCTAAACCAAAAGTAATTTTTTTTTTTGCTTTGTCTGCTTTACATCCTTGGCTTGGAATTTTCGAGGTGCCTGTCTTGAAAAGAAAAGCTGCTGTGATTTATTGTAGCTGAGGGCACAGCAATGGGCCATTACAAAAGATAATGTAAGAGCCAGCGAGATGGGCGGCGTAGCTCTCCGTGCTGCGTGTGTGAATAACCAAGTGGGTGAGGCGCAGTGCTAATGAAAGGGGCCGGCACAGATTGTCTCTTCTCTCTGTGTCTGTGGGATTTTCTCTGACAGAACGAGTCAAAGATTACAGTGTGAAGTCTTGTGAGACTGTAGCAGAACGTGTTCTTGTCTTTGCTGGAGAACTGATGGATGATTATTTAAGAAAATTCAAGCCTTTTAAATCTAAGCCCTTGCCCGAACTAGTCCCTGGCACAGCTTTTGCCATCTCTGGTGGTCTGAGCATATTTTTGTGTTAAAAGTATTTGAAAGTAGCAGAACTTGAAGAGTCATTTCATTTTCTCACATACGTGATATAAGAGTTTACTCTGTGCTGTGTGCACATAACTCTTGGGTTGCTCACATTTATCTGTGTTGCTGGAGTTGGTGAAGCTGGAAAAGTGAACGTGGTTTATTTGCAAGTGCAGACAAGCTGGTTTGAGCAGTTTCCTATTGTCTGGAGGCCTTGGCAGGACCCAGTGGATTAAACTGGTGTAGCAAACAAGTCATCCTGTGAGCATGTAAGCAGAGATGGAGACTTCTCCTTCTTCCTGAACTTCTGGGGTTTATCTGTTGCTCTGAGTGCAGACATGAGTGAGTAGTGTCCGTCATCACCTCAGCAGCACCAATGGGTATTTTTTCGTTTTAGAGCAAATAACCATTCTTCTGAGCACACCCTACCAAACTGCAGCATCAGCAGGCAAGGTTTAAAACACACACTTCCGCCCTGGAAATTAATTAGGTCATTTACCTGAGGCTAGAGAAAGCCTTATAAAGTAAAATTTTAGAAGTCTTTTCCTAAGGATGAAATATTAAAGTGTTCATGGCAGTTTTCCATCTCTTTTGCTGCTGAGAATAAAGTCATATCTGGAGGGCTGAGATTTCAATGTGGCACTGTTGTCAGGCACTACCACCACCTTATGTTGCAAATCAGGCTTACAAGTGAGTGAGAGCTGGCTTAAAGCTCTCTCCTGGTTTCCACACAGTTAATAACCACTGTGACGTTTCAAGTGTGCATGGTTGTTGTGGGATGGGGGAGATGTCTGTGGAATATTTGTGCAAACCAAGTCACATGTCTAAGAACAGCTGCCTCAGAATTGTGAATCTGGCAATTCACCAAAATTTGTGAACAGATATGAAACTGTCAATTCTTAATGTAAAGGTTGAGGCAAATTCTTAAAATTCAAAAGATTTAAGAAACTCAAAAACAATGGGAACTCAATAAATACTCATATCACCCCTCCTCCCAAAATACTCAGCTAAAGAGAAGACGACATAATTGTCTTCAGCGCCATTTCCTTTAGCAAGTAAAATGGGCAGTGAAGCTTCTTTGACTTCTCCCTTTTTCTTGAGTGAAATATACTGTTTATGCTAGTTATGGCTCATTAAAAAATAGGTTTTTCAGTGTTTATGACCTGTATTGCTTTTGTTCCAATTATTTACAAAGCAATTTCAGTGCAAATTTTCTACTCATATTCTTACCTGAAATAACTGTATTTTGACTCTGTTTCTCTCCACAGACATACAGAAAGCTTTACTGATAAGTGCATAATATTTTCTTACAACCTCTGCAGGTTCAGGTCATTACTGTTATATTATTTTTACTATTGTTCTGTTGTCTTCCTGCAGAAGGGCAGCTTAGCCCTTGTGACATTTGAAGTCATTGAGAAAGTTCCTGCTGAACTGAAGGAAGCAGAACTCTGCTGTCCTGATGGAACTTTAGTGGAAGTATGGCATATGGAGTCAGCTAATGGTATTATTTCATGTGGTGCTGGAATTGCAGCTGCCTGCATTAGTGTGAGTGTTTCTCACTGTGTGGGAAAGCCACCAGTCTCCCTCTCAACACATTAAGGAAACTGTGTTTTGGGTGAAGAACATTTGTCTTGAGTGGAGGGCAGAACACTGAACTGATGCTGAGTGAACCAGGCTGGTGAATGCCACCTGCTTTAACTGACGGGTTTTCCCTCAGTAACCCAAGTAACTTCAACTGTGTGTCCTGGCTGAAGTGACCTCCACCACACACATCTGCACACACTGAACCAGCTCTCTTTGTCATCAACCTCTTTGATGACAGCCATGCCATACCATATTACATGACACTCCTGAAAAGAGAAATCTTGCAGTTCATTCACAGCTGAGTTACTCTGGGTTTGATGCTTTAAAATTTAGTGCATTTTTTCCTTGAGTTAATTACAAGCATTTCATGGGTAACATGTGCCAGAATAAGCTATTTCATCACTGTTAAATGCATGGTGGTACCTCAACACATGGGTATGCACTGACAAGTTTTCTCTTGAAAGGCTCCTCAGGATTTAGATCAGCAGATAGATCACTCTTAAATTTTATGTGGTGTATATACCCTGCCTGTTCTTGAGACTGAAAATGGGCATGGATAGTCTTAAAACTGTCCATATGATGTCTGGATAGGAAGTCTTATGTGGGATTCATTTTTCTAGGATCAACAGTGCACATATACTTAAACTTGTGGGTGCAAAGATTAATCATGGATATCATCATCTACTCCCTACAGTTTACTCTGTTTGGTGACATGTTTCTTTTCCATCTCAGTGAGGTAAACACGGGTACATCTTTCAGGCAAGAAGTACAAATATATCTCAAAAGCCAACACTGAGAGAGATACTGTGAGCTTATGCTGGCAGAGTCCCTGCATAGCATTGCCAGAAAAACTGCAAATGAAGAAATTACCCTTTCTGCTCAGTGCTGCAGTCAGATCTCCATTAGCTGTGCCAATCTCATTATTCCAGATTTTTCACAGTCAAACCTGCAGTCTGATTTTGACACCAGACAACCAGTCTGAGGTACAGCGCTCTGAAGAGTCCACCAGGCAGTGGAGAGGCTGAAAGAACCTCAGGAAGCTAAATAATAAGTTTTCCTTTTATAATAAATTCTAGTCCACCAAAGATTGATTGCCAAGCCTCAGGAGCTGGAGTGAAGTCATTCAGTGATGCAGTTTTAAGACTTGGGTGTGTTACCAGGAGAATGGGAGCAATTCTACTGAGGAGGAACAAAACAGGAAAGATGTGGCTCATATATATTCCTTACAAAGAAGGATTTACTTTTCTAAGTAAACCTCTGTGTGAGAACCATCCCCACAGACGTGATGGAGAAGTTGCAATGATTTACCATCCAAAGGTGGAGGATCAAACCTCACACCCTGAGATTATCCTGACAAACTCTGTTGCAGCTGTTAATTATTGCTGCATTTATTTTTTAAACAGCAAAACCACAGGAGCCAATTTCATTTTTAGCTTAGCTGATTTCATGGGAATTGACGATTTTATATCAACAACTAATTTCATTTAATTAACTTGTAAGAATTTTGTTCATCTACATAATTTGGGTGGAAGAAAGGTAAGTGAAGTGAGATAAGATTGAATGCTCAAGTGATTTTTTTGTGGGAAGCAGCTGTGTAGGAGATGCAGCCTTCTTCAGTGTTTTGTTAAAGCCATTACTAGAATTAATGCAGCTGTACTCCAAGATTCCCTTTACATTTATGTCCCACAGCCACATTCAAACTGATGCTGTAGGTAATTTAACTGTGACTTCATCAGGTCAAGTGGAGGAATCCCAAGGGGTGCCTACCAGATCAGGAAGGTTTTCATGAAAAGATGGGTGTGTACTCAGAGCATCTTTAGAATATATTCCACAAAGGAATCTTGAGTGTGTTTTCCCACTGATTTTAAAAAATGCAGATCCTGAGTGAAGTATTAAAAAAGTGCGTTGAAGGAACACTCTTACATTCTTCCTAATTCTTTAAAATACCATTTGCATTTGTCCCTGACAGTTCTTGAATACTTGACACAGACATATTCTGTGAATATTGCACATTCACACAATGCACAGCAAACAATTGTATTGGATCACAACTTGCTCATTGCTAAGTTGTTTATGTGTTGGGAACTGTACATTTTTTATTGTACACTTGACTTTTTGCTTCTAGATGCTGGTCCAGAAGTTTTTACTAGTTTGTTATTGTTTCATTGTGCAAACACTATGCATTAGTTTTAAGAAAAGCTGAAGGATTCCACTGACACTGCAAATAGCTGCAGTAAAGCAAACAGAACAGAAGTAGAAGCATTCTAACAGCCCCTTTGACACCAGCCCAGCCGTGGTTCACTGCCCTCCCACCTGTGAGCTGATTGCTCTGGACTCTGGCAGTTGCTTAGTCTGTGTTTCCATTCCATCTTATTCCCACTTGGTCTCTGTCTGCCTAAGTTTTCATTATCATATTTTATGCACATGTATTGGCTTGTTGATTTCTTTATGTTTTGCTTGATTGCATACATTTGGCATGTGTCAGCTGCCACAGATGCTGTTCTGTCTGCTACATTTTGGGTACTCAGATGGAGGGGATTGAACTCGTCATGGATGAGGATGGGGGTATATGTGTGTGTATCAGTGTCTCACTGTGCATTGGGCATGGCTGTTTATTGGCAAATTAATTTGCTTCCAGACATATTAAGAACACCAGTTTCCAATACACACTGTTCATGCCTGCATTCTTAAGGAAGTACCTTATGAAACCAAAAATTAAACACTGCCTGCTTATCAGGTAGATAAGGTTCACAGTAGTTTGGCACTGGTTGTCCTTCATTAGCAAAAGAGAGCAGTTTTTACCTGTAGTTACAATTTTAAAGACGTTTGCAAAACTGCCAGATTTATCATCGAAACAGTAATTAACTGAAATGTCATGCAATTAAACCAGACCAGCATGTATTTAACAGCCTTGGGCAACACTAGAAATGAAGTCCCCAGCTCAGCACAGTACTTAAATATGTGTGTAGCTTTAAGCATGTGGATACTCCCTGTGAAGGTTGGAGGTAGTGCCCACTGGTTGGAGGTCCAGGAAACTCAGTGTCTGAGGAAAGCTGCAGGAACAGGAAAAGCTTCGTTTGGTGTTGAAAACCCTCATGGCTTATGTGACAATGGCAGTCAAATACATAGAGGGTGACTGCAAGAAAGGACATGAGTTACACTGAAAAGGGAAGAAAGAAACTGATTGTCAGCTCAACATACTTGTTTGGAACTTCAAGGCATTTGAAGTTCCTAGCAGCAAGTATGGGAATTATGGAGCAGATCACATCAGGAGGCTCTGAAACCTCATAGAAAGCTTTCAAAGTGTTTTAAAGAAGAATTTGTGAAGAATAATTAACGTGGAGGGAGGCGTTGGACAGAGAGATGGACAAGAAAGCTAACTGGAGGCCTTTTCAGCCTTAATTTCCATAGTTGTGTAATTTTATGTGCTTCAAAATGACAAATGTACATCAAAGTAAATGTATAAGACTCTCACAGTGTTCTTTATAGGCCTAGACAAATGCTGTTCTGACAGAAGTGAGTGCAGTGGATCAATGCTTTCATTTGGCCTCATCTTTCAAAATGAAATGGATTCAGTGAACTCAGTGTACTGAACTCCAAGAAACACAAACACTTGCTAGTGAGGGTACTTCAGATTACCACCTATACTGTGTTTTATCTATTAGTTTTATATTGCCATTGTGCCTAACAGAACGATTTCTTAGTACAAATTTTAATATTTGGGGAGGAGGTGTAAATATTTTGCTCTGAACTCTTTAATTTATGCTGAAAACTAAAAACATCTTTAGGTGTTGTAATTACAAAGCCTTCAGCTGACAACTTTAATCATGGATATTATTAAAGTAGAATCCAAAAAGCACCTTTGCAGGCACTGGATAAGGAAGGCAGCCACTATACCATGCATCTGGCAACCCTGTGATAAAAATAAAAATACCCAAAGAGCTCCTTGCCAGCAGGAACATCTGAAATAACACAACATATGGAGTGAGGATGAGCCCAGAATGCCTTGATTTTAATAAGAGAAAGCTGCGTGTTATCACAGGTCTCACAAGACAAACTTCTGATGGAAGCAAATTAATGAGAACCTGAATGGCTGTGAAATTAAAAGTTTGAGTTACAGCTAAGTTTCCAGCCAGTCATCTTGCTGAGAAGAAGTGACAAACAACAGACCTGGCTTTTGGAAAAGGCAATACTTTTGTGCTTTGGATAAGAAACAGGATTTTTCAAGCAGAGACATGAAAATAGAGATGGGCACAGTCAAAAGGTTCAGAGCCAAGTCAGAAAACCTGCCAGAAACTGGAAGCAGAGACAACTTAAGTAGCTTGGATCCAAGTTTTGAGTGTTCACTTGAAAATGTTTTCCTCAGAACTACTTAGAAAAAATAATGTGCTCGTCTGAAGTCAGTGATCAAGTCCTGAAAAGGAAAGCTTCCTTTTTCATCAGGGTTCTGCCCTTCCAGCTGAGCAGCTGGATCACAGTGTACTTGCCATCATGCCATCTTTCCTCCTTTTACTTTTGATTTTAAATACCTTCTTGGTACTGGAGAAAAGATGGTTTGTAAAATGAGATCCTCTTACAGGTGACATTGTATGAAGGAGTGATAGAATCATTGCTGTCCCTGACTGGGGAGAGCAAGGTGTAAAAGAGTCACTTCGAGCTTGAGAACCGGGTTATGTAGAGGCTTTCCCAGTAAAGCCAGCTACTGCTCATTGTACTTCTCTGATTATAGTTGTTTATATCTTCGTTGTTTTGCTCATTGCAACTGAAATTGTAATACTTGTGTTTAGCAAAAATAGTGAGCTATTCCCAAAAAAACCTCCTTGTGCAAGGCAGTGTGACCCTCAGCCAGCTTGGTATCATCAAGAGAAATGAGTGAAAGAAGTCAGCAGGGAAAATGAAGAAGTGTCCCTGCCTAACTCCACAGAAATGAGTCTTGTTGAAAAGAGAAAATGTCTCCATCAGCTCTGACATATTGGAGAGCTGGTCCTACAGTTGTCACCTTGTCATTTTAATCAAAGAGTGACAGCTCAATTAAATGAATTGTGATAGATGCAGCAACTTAGGATTGTCTCAGTTCTAACTACATGAGCTAACTCTAAGACTGCCATGCATGAAACAGCTGCATGATTTCTGTAAAAATAATATTAGCTCTTATTATTGTTATGTTATTATTGCTTCTCTTTTTACTACTACACCAGCAGTCCAGATATTCCAGACACTGCATGGTCAAGAATATAAGGTTTTGAGATTACTTAATTATGGCATTTCAATACCTGAAGGGAACCCATAAGAGAGCTGGAGAGGGACTTTTCACAAGTGCAGGTGGTGACTGGACAAGAGCTGAATGGCTTCAAACTGAAAGGGGGCAGGCTTAGATCAGATGTTAGGAAGAAATTCTTTACTGTGAGGGTGGTGAAGCACTGGCATAGGTTGCACAGAGAAGTTGTGGATGGCCCATCCCTGGAAGTGTTCAAGGCCAGGTTGGATGGGTTCTGAGCAACCTGGTCTAGTGGGAGGGGCTAGAACTAGTTGGTCTTAAAGGTCTCTTCCAACCCAAACCATTCTATGATCCTAGGGTTCTACCTCTGTTCTTACAAGGCAGAAATAAATAATATGAAGAGGCTTACACTCATCTGTTCTCTTCTTTTCTGGGTCACAAACCTTCTCTTTGTTTATTCTTGAACACACTGTTTTGGGTTGGAATTAGCATATCACTTGTGGTTTGTATGGCAAAGGTGTGTCTGGCTAGAGATTTGCTTGCTGAAGCATAATCTCTAATGAAAAGTGAGAAACTTGGAGAGTTTCCCATTCTGAGGGAATGGGAGCATAAACAAAATAACCATGAATGGTGCTGAAAACTGCTTTAAACCCACATAAGAAGAAAGCTGCAAACTAAAAGATGTCCTAGATTAAAGAACAGTGAGAGATAAAAAAAAAAAAAAGTCAAAAAAAAAAAAAAAAGAAAAAAAAAAAAAAAAAAAAAAAAAAAAAAAAAAAAAAAAAAAATTGAAAAACACTTGTTAATGAATGAGCTGTAAGCCATGACTTTTTCTTCTGTAATGTTGCTCAAATATTTATTCTTATTCTAACTATTGATAAATGGTGTGTCTCTAACTGCATTGTGACTCCAGCCACAGCTTCCAGCTTTTACAAATGTCTGTTCTTAACTGACTCAGAGTCAAGGCAAAAAAGAAAGGTGAGGTCTGGCTTATTTTAACCCTTGTATCTGTTTTCTTCCAAATGGTTTCTGAAGAGAAGTATTGAGTCTGTATGAGTCTGTGTTGTGGCTGTTCTCTGTGGATATGTTCTGTTTCTGCAGGAACATTTGTATGGTCAGGAATTCTGTGCCAGGGTAATGGATGTAGATGAGAAACTTGATCGAGGTTGTTGAAGGGCTGTGTGTCAAAATAGAAGGAAGTCCACAAATGCTATAATTTTAACACAACAAGATACAGGTGAAAGACAATGTGAAAGAGATAAATAATTACTATTTTAAAAATCCATATTTAACAGCAGAATTTGAGAAAGATAGGCCTTGCACCTTTTAGCCAAGATCATAAAAATAAATCCCAGTGTAGGGAAAAAAAAAGATTCCAGTTTCAGTCTGTGACAACTTCCTCATGAACAGAGCAAAGATTTATGTTATCTCCAGAATAACCATCAGGGAGCAGGCAGCACACTGTAGACACTTTACTCTCTCCAAATTTTTCGATGACCATTTGAAAAAAGAAAGACCGTTGTGCTTTCTGCAAACATCATATAACGGAGTCTTTTTGTAAACAACCAATTGACCCTAAAAGTGAAGACACCGATAAACTTCCCTGTGGAAATACAGGCACAGTTGAAGTATTAAATTTGAAAAATTCACACAACTCTATTTCAATGTGAATTGAAATAACAGCTTCCCTCCTGTGACCACAAAACCTAGGAATTACCCAAAACTACTTGCTAAAAAGAGAAGATAAAGAAAACTTGTGAAAGAGGTAGAAAGAGGACTGTTAATATCTCTGTCGTGAGGAGAATACTGAGGAATTCTTGAAGACTGGAGGAGGTAGAAGAGTGTTGGAAACATAATTTTGATGAGGTAGTAGAATGTTTCCACAGAAAACTGAAGGAGAGCTACTGTCTCAATGATATTGACTCATTGTTTATTTCAGTAATTTTTGCAGTGTGAACAAGAAGGGTCTCCAAGCTCAGTACTGACAACACGTCCGAAACTTCAGCTGCCACGTGAGGTGTGTTCTGCAGAGCAATTTTACCAAGTCTCATGTCCCATCTTGTGCATGCAGTCCTGCAGGAGATCAGCAGTCTTCTAGTCATGTGTATCGGATAATAATATTTTATGCCTCTGGAATGTATCCTCTAATAAAGGAGTGCCATTTAAATTGGGGCTTTGCAAGCCCGCACATGGCAGCTTGAGCCTGTGTGCCCCAGGAAAAGCAGGTGCAGCATGATAGCAGCCAAGCAGGATCCTTTCTTAGGACCAGTTCAGCAAATAAATAGCAGTAGAAACAGGAATAAAAATAGTTTCACACACCTTCTTGGACAAGCAGTTATAACAAGTGCTATGTCACCTTCGGAACCAAAATAAGACCCTGATTGCTCTTTTATTGTGTGTTATTAATGCAGATCTAAACAAATGAAACAGGAACAAGCCCAATCCAGTTTTATGCTAATGGAAACCAGTCTCTTGATTTAAAACTGTTTTGCAATACTCAGATTGGAAATTGATTTATGGTTGTGAAGAACCCAGGAGAACAAAAAGCTGATGTGAGCTGAAATGCCCATCCCTAATTATAACACCAGTTTGTACTGTGATAAATTCCAGTCCATGATAAACCCACGATGACCAGTGGCAATAAACAAGGCTTACAGCAGAGCATATTCCCTTAGAGGGAGCACCATAGTAGCCCAGCAGGGGCTTTTCATTCTGTTGTTTACATTGGCAGTGAAAAGTGGGCACCACCCTGAAATGCTTGAGAACCTAATCACAGGAAGTACCTTCCCTAGCAAAGAAGAAAGGATGATGTTGACAGAAACCATCTCTGAGCAGAAATCTTGTAGAACTCTGCAGCCTTCTATTCAAAGTCTGATTTAGGAAATTTGTGGAATGGCCTGAGTCTTATTTTTCATGGGCGATACCCAGAACTTCCCAGGATATATTGAGGACATCTCTTCTAACGTGTTTATACAACCCCCCTTCTTTTCCCCCTCAGACACTTTACACCTAAGCTTGACAATTCCCTCAAAAATCTCATTACTTTAAAGGAAGCTTTTTCTCAAAGCCCCTTCAGCCCAGGAGAGATTATCTAATCACAGGGTTGGAGCAAACAGTGTGAAAATCACAGTTCTAAATCACTGTACAGTGAGCATACATGTTTGCATGTTCCAAGTGACTATGTTCACCACTGGGATGACCTTCTCTTGTTTCTCCACAAAAAAAAATCAGTGTTTTGATTTCATTTCGTCGTAGGTCTCAGACTAAGGTTGCAGTTCAACTGTCCCTGCAGCAACAGGTCTAGTGCTTTCTTCACTTATCCCCAGCAGTGATCCCAAGTGCTTAGCCAGATTCCTTGGACTGGGTATGAGCTCTGGGCTTTAAGCACAATTGTGTGTTTAATTTCATTCTCAGTGCTCAGGTACTTCCAGGAGATAGTCTTGTTCTATGCACAAACTCACCTGAGCATCAAACTCACCTGACAGAGCATCAGTGGCACTTCTATTCCTAAAGATTCCTGGATTGTGAAATAATCCTTGATCCAAAAATGCCACTTGGAAACTTAGCCGGTAAAAGGACTTGCAGGGCAGGAATGTGTAGGGCTGGAAAAGGGGAAAGCAAAAGAAAACTGCTCTTGGGGACCCTTCAGGCACCGTCCCCTGCATTTGCCTTCCTGCTAATGAAAATCTGTCTCTCGGTATAGGAGGCGAGTTGCTACAAACTGTAGCTGAACCTGCCAGAGATTTTTCATCAGGATTTTTTTGCCAATATGTGCTTTGAATTTACTGTCAAGATTGCAGACAGAAATCATGCTTATTTGCCAACACCCATAATTTTCTGAAGCAGATCTTCAAGATAAGCAGAGCTTTTGTCCAGCTTTTGTTTCCAGCTTTGGTCCTGTATTTTTGCAGTGCAGTTTGCACTCCAGTTCTCCCTGTATTGCTTTTTGAAGGCTTTGGACTGGCACAGGTAGAATTGTTTGTTTGAAATACTAATTGCTTGAAATTTCAGGCATGGATATGCTGGTGAGCTGTTCACAAATCATACCTTATTTTCTTTGGAGCTGCCAGAAAGACTTTTTTTAAGTGTTTTGTTTGGATTTTTTTTTTTTTTCCCATGGTTCCAGGTTTTTTGTAAACAGCTTGCTTTGACTTTCCTCCACTATGTGTATTGGCAGCACCACAGCCAGGTCATCTGGCACTGGTTGTGTCCCTTTGCTGTCTGCCTGAAACATTTGATATGTGAGGTTAGCACACATAGCTTTTGTCTGAAAGGCACTGGTGCTAAAACTGTTCTAAGGGTTCATAGGTGGACTTTTAAACAGGCAGGAGCTCTCTAAAAGCCACGGGACAGGACATTACTTGATTCTGTGCATGCAATGTGCCTAACTATGGTAAGTAAAATAGTCAAGGAGTGGTTCCCTTTGACCAAACAGATTGGGCGGTGGGCTCATTGGGAATAACTACCAGCATCAAACAAGAGCCTCAGTCCAGCTCATAGCTGTGCTTCCGTGTGCAGCATGTGTTACAGGCAACGCTGGCCTAGAGGACAAAGTGAAAGGGATTATTCATCATGCCAGCACTGCGGAGCAGAACAATCTTATGGATGCAAATTACTTCACTTAAACTTGCAGTGAAACCCCTCAGAGTGGCAGTGATCAGGCCCATCTGCCTCACAGCCCTGTTCCATGGCAGATGATGTGGTGTGCTGGACAGCTGGGGTAGCTCCCTAATTTCTATGGGGACAGTGGGATGGGGTGTGGAGGGAGGGGAAGGGAGGGATGACAGCAGGTCACCTTTGCACACAGATCTGTTTACATCAAAGCCTTGATGCCATTAGAGGTAAGTCTGACATGGGTGATAACTCCTGGCTCTGCCAGCCAACTCCTGCTGTGCAGCCTGACCTGTACTGAGATGTAAAATGTGCCCAAGCACTGATGTGCATAAAAAGCAGCACGGGGGACAAGGAGGCCTTTAAGAGGTCACAGGTGTGTTTTGTTTGGATCTGTCTGTCACCAAAACTTACATTATCAGGAGCAGTCCCAGACACACAAGACAATGTACATGTCCATGCCCAGTCCTTGGACTGGGCTGCTTGCTAGGAAGTATTAGGGAGTTGTATTGCAGAGCACCATGGCAGCACCAGGGCCCTGGTGCCTGTACAGACTTGTCTGTGAGCACAGGTACACAGCTGTCTACAGCTGCTGAAAAGACCCACTCCTCCTGTCTACATGGTGATAATAAAAGCAGCAAGTCCAAGTCTTCAGCCACTTCCTCCCAGTTGCTGTGCCCCAGCAGAACAGTCCAGCCCCACTTCTCTGGGCTAGTACAATTCAGTTTGTCTAACACTGTTTAGAAACTGTGTTTTATAATGCTCCATAGTATGAAGGTATAACTTTGTTATAAATATTGATATTTGTTGTTTGCACTGAGTAGCTATGCGGAATGCTATATAAAGCCTGAAGGAGAGAGGAAAGGCAGTCCTTAGCTGTACAATCTTTGTATTAATGAGTATAAACAGCCAAGGCTTTTGATCACTGAAGTATCCTGGGACCTGAAAGATGGAGTTAGCAAAGTTTTTTTGCATCCTGACATTACTCACCTCACTGCACCCCAGAAGAGATGATCAATTCCCATCAAGACTTTTATTCATGCCCGAGGTTACTCACGGTGAGTTTCCCAAGTGATGTGCAAACCATGGACTCAGGGCATTGAGTCAAGGCGTGACTCAGGAGGCTCTGGTTGGTTCAGTGGCTGCCTGGCTGCCTTGTGTAAAACCAAGACATGGAGGGAGCTACAGTTGCTATACAGAAATAGGTGTGGCTTCTTCTTCCTTGTGCAAATCATCCTTGTGTGGGCCTGCGCTATTCCAATCAGCTTCTTGACTGATTCATGAGTTGTGTAATTTATGTGCCAATCAAGACAGAATTATCAGGCTAATGTGCACCTTATTTGTAGCTCCACAGCTTCCTTTGAAGTTGAAGGTGACAAGTTATCATAACCATGAATATACCTTAAGTTTTTAGAGAATGGCCATGACAAAACAAGCTGGTTCAGCTTTGAGAACCTTTATATTTGGACTCCCCTTACAGAGTAAGAAGGGATTCAGATGTGCTGTAGCACAGCCCACCACCAGGAGCAGTGAATGTGCAGAGTAGAGTTCTGCCCCATCGTCTGCGCTTTTTCAGTGCCAGCATGAGGTGCTGTAAACTCTTGGAGCATCTTTCACCAGGAAAATGGTGCTGTCTTCAACTGTGATTGGATGTCTCTCACTGCCAGACTGAGGCGTCGACTGAAAGCTCAGTGTCTCTGCAGCTTCTTCTTGTTCTGGGAGCAGGAAAAGCAGCAAACTCTGCATCTGGTAGAACATTCCCAGATACACCCAACAGGAGCATGTCTCTACCTCAGCAGACTTCTCTGGCTTCTACAAGCAAAACTGAGCAGGACAGATGGGGGATGAGATGATGGTGGTCGTTACTCCAGGAGGAGCTCACAGTACCTCCCCTGCTCTAACCGCGGGTCCACACAGCACTGTTAGTGCAGGAGTGGCAGCTGATGACCTGAAGCTGGGTCTGCTGCAATTCTTTGCACTCTGCCACTAGACACCTGACTTACAGTGACTCTGAGTATCTGAGGCAATCACTGACTTCAGTAAAAGGTGAAGCAGCTCAGGACCTCTCTAAATTATGTCCTTGATGTTGATGCTTGCCCAGCAGGGACCTGAGTGAACTAATCAGCGTGTTTCAGCAGGCAGCGCTCTCAACTCCATCTTGTCTTATCTGTCCCTGTTAAATGTGAAGTCAGTTCTCAGGAGGCTCTCAAGAGGTGATTTATTTTCAGTTTCCTTTTAAATCACCTTCATGTTATACCCTACCTCCACCTTCTTTAACTTTTCAATGAGAAACTGGCAAAATGTCTTACGAAGAGATGCTCCTTGAGCACTTTGTTCTTAATAAACATTAAACCCAGATCTTTGTCATAACATTGCAGAGATTAAAATCCTGTAATTTTCTTATTTTATCAAAATTGTGATGGCTTAATTGTGTTTATACATAAAGAAAACTGGTAGACAGAGGCAAAGGAAGGTGGAAATTTCGCCAATCCTGAGAGCTTTGTCTGAAAATGTCAGGTCCTGTCACTTGGCTCCAGTGAAGTCTGTGTGCCACTCCAGTCAGTCTCCCTCATACTGAGAGATTTTACAGAGTAAGAGTAGCCCAATGCATTCAGTGCTGTTTTTCCTTGAACAACTTGTGTGTCTGAAGCACACACTGGATTGTGCTGAAAGTGAATGTAAAATAAGATGAATGAAGTGCAAGTTTTAGGTGCAGTTGATGACAAGAGGGATAGTTTTGTGTCATGTTCAAAGAGCATGAAGTTCAGAAAGCTAAGGCCACTTTTATCCTTTTGGTCAAGGCTTAAAGCCAAGTGCAGTTTGACCAGGTCTGGGGCTGAGTTCTACACCTCTTAGTGACTTAATTACCACATGCAGCTTGTTTAGACAATTAAGTGTTCTTTGATTAGTGTTCCAAAAGCAGAGTAGTAGATTCTTCTTGCATACAGGGAAGAAATTATGCTGCATAAATATCTGTCTAAAGATAAATATAAATACAAGGTCTGGAATTTAGGAGATGCATTGTTCAGTTCTGAAGAGGTCCTGATCACCATCAAAAACACAAGGCAGAGATTTTGGAGTGGAGTGCAGTGCTGTAGAGCAGCAAAATAGGAAATCTGTCAAAATCTGTGTAGGGTGAGAAAAGCCAAGGTGAATTCTGATTCTTACAAAGAAGCACAGGGCACTGAATGGCACTGTTATGTTCAGCAGGAGGAAAAATCTTTACACAAGGTATAGTTAAACTATAAAAATCTTTGCTCTAGGGCACTGTACATATAAAATGTACAGATTCAAAAACTAATTGGACAAACTAATGGAAAACCATCTCTCAAAAGATGACTGCAGTGCTGTTGCTTTTGACTTTGTACACCAGGAAAATATCTGCATGTGCTTGTCCTGTTTAGCTGGTGTTCCCAGCACTGGTTCAGTGAGCTGTGGTAAGAAAGGGTCCTGAGCTGGATGGAGGTTTGCTTTAACCCACCATGGCTGCTCTTCTGCTTCAGTTCCTATGCAGTGAGAAGTTTGCAGGTAATATACATGGAAAAAATTTTGTTTCTTACTTAATTTGATGTATTTTTATTTATTAACATTGCTGTCTTCTGAATAGAGATAAATATCTGTGGAGTCGGCAAAACACTTCAGATCACTGACTTGTGTTGTTTTCAGCCAGTTTGTAGTAGCCGTAGTAGTTCAGCCTGTTGTATTTGCAAGCAGCAGAATATGCTTATCTTGCAGGCAGCTTTGCAGTGGCATAAGCAAGTGCTATGTAATTTGCTGCAAAAAAAAAAAAATCCCAAACAGGTCTGAGATCATGTGTCAGAAAGTACTGCTATACATGTTCACGTTCCCTGACATAAGACATTATACCTTTGTCTGTCTAATAATTAACTGTTAACTCAATAGTTAAGCTACCTGAGCGAATAGCAAGGAGCATTTTTGCTTTCAATAAAGTTTGATTCCTGGAGGCAGATCTTTTTTTTCAGTGAGTGTCAGATAATTTGAAGGGTAGGGTGAGGCAGGAAACCACGACACGCCTTTGTTGGGACTTGTATAAGAGCACAGGAATAGAAAAGCAAAAGAAGGGCGAGAATAAAACAGGATGAATTAAGAAGAGGTGAACATTTTTGGATGATCACTCAGGTTCCGCACACCTTCGGAAGGACATGATATAAGGTGTAGGTGGCAAATTTTTGGTAGAAGGGAAGCAGTTGAGGAGGAAAAAAGATTTTCATTTCAGTAACCAAAGCACTCCAGGTAAGTTACATTACTAAAAAAAAAGGCAGAAAAAGGTATCCTTTATTTTCTGCCTTCTGGATTCCTTTAAGAACAAGGCTGACTTTTCAGGCAGGATAAAGGAGGTGTTACATTTTTCTGTGGGGAATACAATATAAAAACAAGTTTGCTTAAGGGCTGGGTAATTTTGGGTTTCTCTTTGTCAGTGAGTACTACTTTTTTGAAGTGAGTATCCAGTGAAAGGAGTTTACCTGCTGCGAGGAACGAAATGTGAAGCCAAGTTATGGGTACATTTTTAATGCATTTTGTGAAACTACCACAAAATAAATAAAGTTTACTTGAATTTCTCTGTTCCATAAGGGCACCAGCATGGTGAAATGCAGATCATCTGTTGGCAGTTTATAAAACTGGGCAGATCTGGAATGTGCTGGAGTAGCAGTGATTGTAAATTGGAGCTTCAGATGGTGGGTGCAAGGTGTAATATTAGGGAATAAACCTCTAGTCCTGAGTGCCTAGAACTGCTTCTAGATGAAAGTTTGCATTGCCATGGACAAGATTTAGTGAGTTTGTTATCAGCAAGTGGGTTTGTTAACAGCAGTGACTCATTGATCATGTATTTTGTGCTGTATTTTTGTCATAGAAGATTATGAGGTGTTTTGGTCACAGTAAGTCAGAAGAGTGTGATCCTGAAATCAGTTTGAATCCTTTTTCTATGGCAAGTCCACCAATTTGACCATAGTGGAATAAAGATTTTCCTTTTCCCGTCTTTAGACTGGCTTGAATGACTTTAGGGGAGTTACTTTTCCGTGACCAATTGCTTCATTTGTGAACTGGTGACAGCAGATCTTTCCCATTCTGCAAACACTTTTTTCATTAATACAGATTATTTGTCTCCTTCTCTGTGCCAGAGCCAAGAAGTTTGTGCAGGTCACAATGGTCTATTTCTTTCTGAGTGGCACAGTTAAGCAGAGACAGCGAGGACATATTTTTGAAAGGAAGGTGTGTGGCAAAGCAGAATGAGTCTGGGCAGTGCTATTGTTTGTGCTCTGAAATGTGAACACATATTGGTGTCCAAGAAGCTGGGACAGGCTGTGAGCAGGGCAGAATTTGGTTCCTACAGCATGCTCAGGCTTTGGCTGGGCATCTAACCTGCTTCCCTGGCATTTGCATCATTTCAGCCTACAAAATGAGCAGATTTGGAAGTATGATTTGGTTTATTCGGTTCTGACTCTGTTGGTTTTGATGACTTGAAAGTAACAGCTTTTAGAGGAGAACAAGAAGATCAAATTCCTAATATGTGTGATTAAAAGAGATAAGGGATCATTTTTTAACCAGTTCTTTTAGTTCCAGGCCAGTGGCAGCTGAAAGGCTTAAGAGGAAGGGGCACCCAAAAAGATATGTGATATGATGGGAGGCATAGTCAGTGGCATCATTTGGAGGCATCTGCTAAGTGTCAGAGTACTCATGATCAAAAGGTTCTGCTGACATTAAATATTATTAATCTCAGCACCTGCAGGTGCCTCTTTCTCCTAATGGAGTGTCTCACAGCAGGAACCTGAGGAGAGAGCTGGAAGGATGTGCTGTGAGTGCAGCAGCATTGGGAGATGAAAACTGGGAGAACATTGTGGAGGGATAAAAGTAGCTGAAACATATCTGCTTTTATTTTTCCACCAAAGGACACCTTTGTGGCTATTCCACTCCCCTTTGAAATATATCAGTCATAAACTTTGTTACCATTGCACAGAATACCTAGATTATAAAATGATAAGAGGGGATTGAATGTCACATCTCAGAATGGCTTAGTGTCCTTGCCAGTGTGCTGCACGGCAGTGAAGTGGAACAGGGGTGTAAGAGGTACCCTGCATTGTCAGGCCTTTGTGGAGAGCACAGATCTGAGCATGTCTTGCAGTGCTGGGCAGTTATTACTGTCCTGCTTTCAATGCTGTACAGAGATGAAGCAGCCTGCACAAGTGTGGCAGTGCCCACCTCTCCTGGTCCTTTGTGCCAATAATGGCCACAAGTTCTCTGTTTCTGTGGGTGCCACAAGCACACTACAGCCCCTGAGCTTATGTAAAAGGGGCCATAGTGTTGCTGTGATACAACACTGCTGTCTTACCTTCTGCATTGTTTGAGTGCCCCCACTTCACAAGTTGCTGCTTGTTGCTCTGAGATGGCTGCAGATGACTTCTCTGATTCAACAGCACTGTTGCCATGCCACAGACATAGCCCACAGCTATGCCTTTGTGACTGCAGATAGGAGCTGGGGAGATGAGTCAGGCCTGGCAGGTAATGGAAATGCAGCACAGTCAGTCTGCTGGCATCCGTGTGCCAAGCACACATGTAAAGGCACTGTGCTGGGCCTGGACTGTGGCTTGCGTGGCTCCAAACATGGACTTTGACCTATTTTTTTTTTTTTCCCTAATTGATGTCAGAGCAAGATACTTCCCTTTCTCAAGGGAAGGCAAAGATGCAGAAGATGCATTCACTCCCTGGTGGTGCTGGCCTCTTCCAGCATCCAAAACCAGCACCACCTCCCAACAGCAGAGAGCAAGTGGAGTTCTGGGGCTACAAAGCAGTAGGAAAGCAGTTTCCAAATACAAAGCTGTGCTCCTTGCCAAAAACGCTGATAAAGCCAACAGTGCTGACATCTACAGCTTCCAGCATCTGGTTTTAGGGAGAGAGCTTGAAAGGCACATCCACTGTTGCTGCAGTAAGGAAGAGTTGCAGAGATAATGCCTTTCCTTGGAGTGAATGACCACAAACCCTTCTGTTGCAGGGGACTGTTACCCTGCTGGAGGAGCAGCTCTCCTAATGCATGTAGCTTGGGTCTTGCTTATGTGTTGGAGTTAACACCCTGGAAAATCCCTTGGAAATCCCTAATGTTAGCAAGCATTGTAAGGGTTGAGCAGCATCCTACTGCCACCAGGTTGTGCAAGGACTTGGATGTGGCCTCAGGAGCTTCACTGCCAGGGCTGTCTAGACAGGCTCAGGGTCAGCAGTGCAGAGTGAGGGCTGTGGTGTTCTATGTTTTTCTCTGCAAAGTGAAGATGAGTCTATCATGGGAGGCTAAAGTGGCTCAGCTGGCACTGTGCCTTCTCCACTCAAATTGTTCCTGTCCAGCTCTGGGAATAGCGGCAGCTGGTTAAAGGCAGAATCGAATCTGAATGTTGGATATTCCTGCAGATTCTCTGCTGCGTCTTGCCTTGTGTCAGTATTTATGCCTGGGCAGTACAAGTTTAACATCGAGAGAGCTGCAGAAAAGGAATCATGAGGATCAAACTCAAATTTAACAGAACTGAGGGACATGGTCTTGGGTTCTGCATCAAGCTGGGCTTTAAAACTTGGGAGGAATTTTGTCCAATGCTTTCTTTAGACTCAGCATCTTAATGTGGTGGGTTTGGTACAGCTGGGCCTTCTGTTTTAAGGAGGAGACTTCAAATCCAGTGAAGAGTCTTGGCCTATGGTGAGCTTGTGTGTAAATTAAAATCTCTTCCTTCTCATTGTCTGTGGCTGCACAAGATGAAATGTTATCTTAGCAAGACTAGGAGTGAGCAATTGTGTGGTTCCTTCTGACAGAAGTGTTTTTTCTTCTAGGTGATGTCTCTTTTCCACAAGCATATATTTTGTGGTATTCCTGCCTTGGCAGACAGTCGTACCTCAGTAGAGATTAGAATTTTGACTAGAGAGTGATCAAAGTAATGAAGAAGAGTGTACACAGCATTCACAACACTGTGTAGACTGACCTGAGCTGGCATTAAAGTAGATCAGATTCCAAAGCCACAGGCAGGGTCTCCAGACTGTTGCTGCTCTACCTGTAAAGCAAGATAAAGCACTTGCTGTCTTAGGTTCCTTGCTGCCAAAAATAGCTAGTTCAAAGGTACCTCCAGTGTTTTTTCTGCTTTGCTAAAGTCAGTGTTGTGGCTTTAGCATCAGTATACCCTGAGAATGCACTATTACTGTTAGCAGAGCAGCAGTACATCTGCTGAGGTTTTTATGGCAGTACTGGCAGGGTGCAGGTAGCTTACTCCATTAGGAGTAGCTTTGCCTGCACAGTTAATCCTGTATTGTTGAGTCCTACCCAAAACAGATGTGTGGGAGTAGTGTTCGGATCCACTGATTTTCATCAAACCTTTATAGGGGCACAGCTGGAGACCATAATGTAGTGTAGTCTGGATATAAATCCAGGTCTAAACTCCATCACTGAATGGACTTTCTTCAACTCCCTCTATCTCACCTGCTGGCTTTACAGCCCCTCCTGGTGTTTCAGCTCTGCTGCCTTGTGCAGCATCCAGTGTTGTAGGTGGCAGTCCATTAGTAGTAATCGTATGGCTCTGGAAGGGCTCTGGAAACTCCCTGGCACAGACATCTTCCAGGCAGTGGGGTCCCCATCCAGAGTGAGCAAAGCAGTGGGACTTGTGGGGAGCTGTTGTCATTTCTTACTCTTTCCAGAGCTCTGAGTGCAGTCCCTCTGTTCTCCTTGCAGGTGGCAATGATATGGATTCTGTAACAAAGAAAACGAGGCAAGATGGATCAGAAGTTACTGAAAGACGTAAGGAGGAGATTTTTAACTTTTATATCACACGCCAGAAATCACAGAAGTGAATGGCCATTTCTGTAAGGGATTAAATGCTGACCAGAGCTCCAGAACTAAATTCTGCTTCTGGCCTCTGTGTTGAAGTCAGAATAAGGAATAGTGACAAGATCAGACATTTAGAGACATGTATCATGACCTGATGGTTTAACCAGATGATGGCCCTGTAGTAACATTTCTAACCAGTAGGGCAGACACTGGGATGCTGCTCCTACCTCTGATATCAATGCCCTGGGTGGCCTAGAAATTGTCTGGTGGCTTTGCATAGAACAGGATAATTTTCTACTCATCTTATGAGAATTAACTAGTAGGAAGCTACTAAGGGGTCTGATCATGGGCTTTGCTGTTACAGCAATGGCTGTGGTTCAGAAGTGCCCAGAAATTTTACAGGGATCTTGTACAGAAAAAAATCTTTCATGACAGTAATGTTCTTATTCTGAGCTAGAAAGACCTGCAAAAAAACACAGCATTGTATGATAATGAGCCTACAGCTACAGCCCCAGGCAGTGTGGTCTTAAGGGACTTTTATTTAAATGAGTCAATCTTCTTTGAACAAGTCATGCTTTTGCTTGGAGAATAGATAGAGCATTGATCCAGTTTGGCTATATTAACATGCCATTAATTCTGCACCCTTTTCTTCTCTTAGTTATTACAGAGACTGTAACCACAAGACTGACATCCTTGCCACCCAGTAAGTAATTCTCAGTCATTGCATTGCTTCTGTTTGGTATTCTGTGCCTCTCCATGCTATTTATTTGTCTGCATTATTTCCATAAATCCCTGGGTGCACCAGGTCTCTGTGCGTAAAGATCTGCACCCAAAGGAAAGCAATTTTCAGAAATGCCTTTCTCCCAAAATACTTGCACTTGTTACTGGAGAGGAGTAGTATTTGGGGACCTTTCTGGGTATTGTCAGAAACAAAGCCACATACTCTACTAAGACTGGAAAAAAAGACTCTGCAAAATGTAAGTCCAGATACAGGGTCTCCAGTGGTGATTGTCTGTTGGGAACGAGGATCAAAAGTGATAGGTCTGCAGGTTGGTTCCACTACTGAGGCTGCAGTGTATTATTTCCCTGTCATCTCAGCCAATTGGCAACAGTGAGTCAATCTTCTCAGTAATATCAGAGGTCACAGGTCATTTCTACCTCTGCAGAGAAGTACAAGCTCCAAATAAGGAAGAATCCTCCACACTCTTCATCTCGCCATATCCTTGATTAGTTTGCTGCAGCTGAGTTGGCAAGGAATTGCATTATCATCTCATTTATGAGGGTTAACAGGAGTATCCTTCAGTCTGTGTATGAAGCAGAACTTGACTACAAATCTGCTGGCTGTGGAATGTGAATGCTTGTCTGCTCTGCCAAGGCACTTCTCTACACCTCTGATCTCTCACCAGATAAGAAGCTGTACTTGAAATTGAGTGTGTGGACAACTTTGGGTCCTTGCTCTTCCTGTCTCCTGCCTGGAGAGAATGTCTCATTCTGTGCTCATCTCTTTCAGAAGGAGGGAGCAGCAGTGGGCTCAAAACCTCATCCCACACTGGAGGCAGTGGAGTGGAAAAGCGGTCGTACACCCATGGAAGCAGCTATGTGGCCTCAAGTAAGGAATGAAAGCATTGCCCAGTAGGAAACAGAGAGCAAAGGCAGCAGAGATGGGCTGAGGATTCAAGGCAGGAAGTAGGGTGAGCCAGGGGTAAGGAAAACAGGATTTATGAAAGTATTTTTGTCCAAAACATACACAAAGCAAAGATATTCTTTCCCTAAAGCTGGGTTTGAGAATGGGTGAGTAAATGGCAAAAGTCCCGTTTTCCACATGGAAAACCTAATTTCAGGAAAACAACAACAAAAAATGTCATTCCTACTGCTTTTAAGTCATTCAGAAACTGAATTTCCCTTCTTTCAGTTTTTCCAAATCACAGTCTTTCTGACCATTTTTGTTCTAAAGACAGTTTTGATTAATCTTTTTGCTGATCTTGCTGAGGGTAGAGTAATATTAAAGAAATTCCTAGAAAATGTTTTCTTATGTTTGTGTGTCCATGGCTTTAGCACTTTGAACACTTTGCCAGGTTTTCTGGGTGTGCTAAATCAGTGTGTGCTGCCTACTCCATAAAACCAGGATCCTTCTTTAACACCATTCTTTTCCCAGGTGTTAGATTTGTCATAACAAAGGCTTCTAAAGACTAAGCTTCCTAGCCAAGTAACTGGCACACTTCTCTGTCCCCAGTGGGACTGACTGTATAACTCTCCTGGAAATCATTCTCTGTGCTCCAAGGGAGCTGACAAACCAAAGGGAGTGAAGTACACTTTGGAAGCTCAGTGGGAGAGTTAGCCATACCAAAGAGATCTGACAGACTCCTGCATGCCAGTTCAAGGCCAGAGTGTGGAATCACTTTGCCTCAGGGCACATGTGAAGTAACTCCAGTGCAGATGTTGGTGTAATTGTCTGGACTGGCACCAGTGTGAGAACTGAGCCCAGTCCTGCAAACTCAGAGGACCATGCAGGATTGCTATCTTCCTTTGATTTCTTTTCAGTATGTGGAAGAAGAGAAAAGAACTTGAACTTCAGACATACTGAGTTCTTGCAGTTTCACAGAGCATTCTGTTGTCTCCTTTCCCACTTTCTTACAGAATGCCTCTAACAGAGGCGTGCTTGGCACAGTAGTTCTTTCTGCTGAATTAAATGGAAAAGTTACAGAACAAAACACATCCTTTTAGAAGGGAAGTTGGCACGAAAACACTGTTGAGATCAAAAGGACATATTTTAGGGATGGATAAACAATATCCAGTTTGATCCTGCTGATCAGCGTAGATAGGTTGCAGTTTATCACAGAGCTTCCTTTTTGCTGCACCTTGATCATACTCCAGCATTAGATTTTGTGCAAGACTATGTAGACATTAATTATGGCTGCTCAGTTCCTTCTGTACAGCACTGATGTGAATTAGGAGGGAAATTGTTTCTTATGTCTACATATAACAGCTACTAATAACCTCCAGGCTGTCTTGGGCTGATACATACCTCAATCACTTCTCCAGAAAATGGACTAAGTGAGAGTGTGGATAGCTGCTTTATGGGAAAGTGGACTCATCTCTACTTTCCATTATCTCCTAAACTGCATCCTTCAGCACTCTGAGATTGGTTTAATAATCTCCCACTTTTTGTAGCCTATGTCACATAACACTTGAGTTTACAAGTGAATCTATATCCTAACCAAAACTCAGCATCATTCAAAGCTAGATTTGTTCCTGCTCAGGGGAGATGGTTCAGGCCAGAACCTGGTTTCTTACATATCAGTGACAAGATTTGTTTTGAAACCACAGTGAAAACTAATACTCCTCTCTGCCCTGAATGCTGAGGACAGCCAGAGTTAGACCCTGATATTGTTTTTGTCCATCTCTGGTCGTGAAACACCAATGCAAATTTGTCCCGTTCAGAAGACAGTAACATAAAGCATCCAGAGTGTACTGCCAGGGCTTCTATTCCATTTACTGAGGGTGTTTTGTTTTAACTATAGGTGGAAGTGGTAGATTGAATTCAACATCTTCAACCTCCAGCTACAGACAAGCCCAGTCTCCCAGCTCTACTCTCACCAAATCACCTGGGTCAACATTTGAAAGAAAAACCTATGTCAACCGCCATGCAACATATGAAGGTATGACAACAGAACATGCCACAGAAGGGAGGCAAATGTGTAGTGGAGGCAACGAGCAGTGCACTCTAAGGTCACATTAGTGCAGAATTGTCCTCATTCCCATTGTGGTTTTCCTAGGAAATAAGCCATCAGGGACACATTTTTAAGTCTGATTTATCCTAAGAGTAATGCTTGTTCCTAAAAGGAGTTGTGACATGTATTTGTTGAAAGGCATTAACAGCTCTTTCATGTGAAACCTGAATAGCTCTCTTTTTGTTGTTGTTTTTGTTGTTGTTTTTGGTTTTGGTTTTGTTTTGTTTTGTTGGTTTTTGTTGGTTTTTGTTTGGTTTTTTTGTTTTTGTTTTTTGTTTTTTTTTGAATATGGAAATGTTTCCTGCCCACTGAGATTAAACAGTTGCCAGGAAGACATGTTTTGAAAGCTTTTAATGATCTTGTGCAAAGTAGTAATGAACACCTTTTTGTTCTTTGCAGGGAGCTCCAGTGCCAACTCTTCTCCTGAGATTCCCAGAAAAGATTTTGGTATGTCCTTTTTAGAGCTGTTCCTCTGAACATTATGGCAAGGTCATATGAGTTGATGGCCATAATGGCTTTTTGCACATTGCTGTGTCCTGGTCTTCCTATGCTACTTCTGTACTGGGCCATCATGCAGCTCCTTCAGAGGAGTTATTTGGGATTTACATTAACAGCTGAAAGTCAGGTCTCTAGCTGATTATATTCAAACAGAGGGTGCATACTTTTTATCTGCTTCTCTCAGCTGCTTTTGTGATGCTCCCTGTATGATATAGGACATGGACAGGAGAAGAGAGACATGGGATACTTCATAGCATTCCCTTCACCTTCCAGAATAGCTGGGAGAACAGCTGCAAGCAAGAAAGTCCAGACTCTTAGGATTTTGAGTCATTGCTGGAATACTTTTCCAGTAGCTCATTTCTAGACTTCATCAAGTATATATGGAAAAAGAAGTGGCTGTCATGTGATTTATTTACACAGAACATTGTCAGCAGGTATTAGCTTGTCCTGTCCAAACTCTGAGCTTCTGGTTTTACTCAGTGAAGATAATGAAACATTATGATCAGGTCACCTTTTGTCTCATAGAGGAGGCAGGGTCTCACCAATATCCAGCATTAATCAGTGGGGTCAACAGGCCTCTTAACTTCCTTTTGGCCATTTGAAACAGGACATCAACATCTACACGGCAACATTTCTCTGTATAAAAGAAACAACATCTGGTCTAGAAAGGCTGACGGTGCTGCTGATTCTTTAAAATACCTTATGGTCTAAAGAGGGCCTGGCAAAAACTCTCAATGGTTCAATTCTCCCAGCTGTGCTCCAAGAAAAGTTACTGTCTGAATATAAGCACCCTGAGCAAGATCAGTGTGCTGATTTTCAGAGGTGTCACGGGCAATAAAGACTAATACGGCTTTTCTCTCATTGCTGTTCACAGCGTCTGCCTCTACAAGAGGGAGAAGCCAAAGTCGAGGTGAGTAATACTGTTCTTTGAGAAGCCTCCTTTTTTCAGTTCAGCATAATTCAGGTGTGTTAAATAGACCTTTTCTTCAGCTGGAATCCACCAGTTCACATGTAGAGCAGTCAGATGAGGTACATGGATCTACACCACTTCAGATGTGAACTGTGAATCTGTAAGAGTTGTTTAAACAAGCTTGGTATAAAAATTGACCTTAGCAAAGGTCATGGTAGTTCAGACTGTCAGAAAGGAAAATCTACTTGGAAACCTGGATGTCTGAGGGCACAGGACATAGTCTTGTCGGTTCACTGCCATAACCTTAGTCCATCCATGCTCTGGGAGCAGCCTCTGACATATTTACAGTCATTGCATTCATGCTTCTCCTACTGTGACCTGTCTTGCAAACCGTGAAGCCATACCCTGAAATAATCTCATGCTGGTAGGAAAGAGATGGTGAGGAAACTGTGGACTTACTGTGGTCTGTGTAGCCAGCTCACTGTAAAGCTCTGCATTGTTTAAATCATTCAGCTCTTCTAATAATTTATTAACAGTGTTGGGGAAAGAAAGATTATCTTGGTTTCCAAGAATGTCACATCTCTTTCCCGTTGCTTGAAGAGGAAACTATAATGTCACTTTATTCAAGTTAATTTTAGCAGTGGGTTTAAATCACAGCATGGTCTTTCACAGTTGTCCTGGAGAGTGTCACATTCCCCATTATTCTGCCTCAGATCGTCACAGTCTCCTGTAGCACACTACATACCTGAGCTCCCAGCAGAACTAGGCCATGCATAATAAAGTAGACACCAGAGAATCAGGTCCAGGTTCTCATATTACTTCAGAAAATAATTCCAATCCATCATCTTCTCCACATGAATGCCAAGATAGTATTTCTTTTCTAGTGCATGCACTGTCAGATTTCATCATGAGGAGCATGTATCACATGTTCTAGTTGGCCTTTTTGCTTGTGAGAAGCAAGTTTAAAGGCTTACCCCAGCCAGATCACATTAACCTTGTAGTTTCTTGTGCTGGACAGTAAAGGTCCAGTAAAAGTAAGTAATAGCATTGAGTACCTGGTGAGAATGATGGCTGACAACTGGACAGGTTACATTCAGTGAGCCAAAGGAGAAGTCAGCACGTAGTAAGAGACTGAATCATACAGGCCATTGTAGAGATATCAGTTTTGCCCAAGAAGTAGTAGGGAGTTTGTGTATTTAGTAAACTTCTTTTGTATCTCTAATTTTTTTTTTCAGAAGGACAGTAAAATATTTGTGATGAGTGGGAACATCAGTGTGATTGAGGACTGCATAATTAGACCTTCTGTATATCTGACAGCAGCAGCATTATTGACTGCAGCTGAGGCCATCAATTAGTGAAATATAATTCCCGGGAATTTAAAGTAACAAAATGTGACCCCAAAACAAAAAGTCACCTGAGCCCATTTGCAGCTGATTCACACGGGCCCTGAGTGCTGCTCAGATTAAGCAGCAAGACAGCAAGGTGGAACACAGACAGCAGGAAGGAAGGAATTCACTTCAGCCTAAAGGTTCATTTTCAGCCCAGGGCACAAATGAATCTCTCTCCATATTCATGATCTGCTTTCTATCTTCCCAGAGAGTGAAATACGAGTCCGACTGCAGAGCGCATCTCCCTCTGGCAGATGTAAGTTATTCCAGGGGTATCAGGGATAAGATAGAGGGTGCTGCTGCTGGGGTTATGTCCTTTCCTGTTAAGAACATTAATTTGAGTCCCCTTTCTGGACAAGGAAGCATGCTGTGGGTTAGGTGGTGCTCTTGCAAAGAAGGAAAATGATACTTAGTCCCAGAAACATCCTCTGGAGCTTTGTTATTAAGTGGCACCCCCAGAAAGTAACAACTTCACAGGCATGCAGATAAATTCCTCTGAATGATTTAGATCCAGAGCAAGATTACAGATCAATGAAACACTGGCTTTTGGGTGACTCTGGATACTTTCTTTTCCTGCTAGGGACGGAGTTGGATGATGTGAAACGTTTGCTGAAAGGAAGTCGATCTGCCAGCTGCAGCCCTACTCGGTCACCATCCAGTACACTCCCGATACCGAAAAAGGCTGTGGTGGAGACGAAGATGGTCACTGAGAGCTCTCAGTCAGGTACTTGGCCTTCAGCAATGTTGCAGTCATTCCAAACAGCATTTGCCATAAAAAGTACTCAGTTATGTACTTCATAAGAACATCCAGATTAGAATACATGGTGTCCCTGTACAAAAAGAGGGTCCAAATGCTGAAAGACTGTCCAGGTGTTGCCATAACAAGAGCTGTTTTGGGTATCTTTCTAGTGACTAGTCTAATTATCAAAAAATTAGTCCATCCTTTCTGCCATTAGCTTCAATTCAGAGATATTTCTAGCAGAGATAAGTGCTCTAAGCAAATGTGTCTGAGAGTGATTTGATCTCTTATCTCCAAGTGAGACAGAGATAAGACTGAAGACAATATTTCAGTGAGTGATTTGTTAGCTGTATCATTTGATAATAACTCATCAGGAACTGTATGATAAGACAAGGGGGAATGGCTTCAAACTGAAAGAGGGCAGGCTTAGATCACATGTTAGGAAGAAATTCTTTACTTTGAGAGTGGTGAGGCACAGACACAGGTTTCCCAGAGAAGTTGTGGATGCCCCATCCCTGGAAGTGTTCCAGGCCAGGATGGATGAGACTTTCAGCAACTTGGTCTAATGGAAGGTGTCCCTGCCTATGGCAGGAGGTTGGAACGAGATGATCTTTGAAGTCCCTTTAATCCCAAACCATCCTGTCATTCTATGATTCTGTGATTCTATTACCAAAGTGGTACTTAAAATACTACAACCTTTTTTAGTTATTTATACACATCACAACAGGGCTTGAGGAAGTAGTATTGACATTGACTCCATTGTCTTCCAGCAGTATCTTTTACCGTACTCAGAGCTCCAATCCTGTCTAAAACAGAATTTTAGTCCAATACACTAGTGAACCAATCAGAGACATATGTGGCAAGCAAAATCCATACATCCCATGGCCCAGGGTGATCTATTAATGGAATGGCAGACTGGGGTGGTTTATCCAGAACCATAACATCTATGAGCAGTGAAATCACTTCAAGGTGTTTTGTGAATGATCATGCTATCAGGTCAATCTTTATTCCATTGGTTAAAATTTGTGTGGGCTGTAATCAGCTGACATTTGAGGTCAGTTATGCCATGCTAACCTGGAGTCATTGGGTTGACTCTACAAGGGTAATTGAAACGTAATTTGTTCGCCCTATAAACCTGCAGTGCATGCTAAGGCACAAGCCTGGCCTCATTGAAAACCCCTTCTGTCTGTCTCTTTTTTCACAGTGTCGGGAACATATGACACAACCATACTGAATACTGCCCTCCCTTCATACATGTGGTCCTCCACTCTGCCTGCTGGGTCTTCCCTTGGTGGATACCATAACAGCTCTTCCTTGATCAATGCCATGTCTCACTCTACAGGATCAGGTATGCTCCCTGGATTGCCCAGGTTTGAAGGATGGAATTATACTGAAACTGAGTCAAAAGCAGGGTTTTTTTTGCATAGCACAAACCAAAATGGTGGAATAATCAAAATGGCAAGGGATATGCTTGAATTTTCCCTAGTTTTCTGTAATTTGGTGCTCTCTGCTTCTACACTGACTGTATCTGAAAATCCTTCTTTGTGAGAATTTCTTGGCCTGACTCTCTGACTGTCAATAAATTTTGATGACATCTTTATCAGTGAGGTCAAGCTCACATTCCCTATAAAAACTTGTTTAGACTCAAATTAATATTGGATTATCCTGGCCCATTGTAAGAATGGCTCATGTATTAAAAATGCTATACGTAAGTTTTGTGTGCTCTTACACCTGGTGAGGCCCATTTCTAAATGCCAGGGATTCTGCATTACCCAGCTGCAGAGAGCAAACAAAAGAAGCTTTATGATGGCATACTATCAGAAGCTTTACTTTCTCTCACTGTCACATGATCTTATCTTGTCTGAGGCAAGTTTTTTTTTCCCTTTGTCCGTTCAGTAAAAGGGTGGTTTGTTGTCATAATTTTCAAGATTTTTTCCTCTGCAATTATTGTGCATTATCATTAGTTGCATTTCCAATTAAGTTGACTCTTAATTTCTGAGACTGTGCCACTGACCTTTGGGTGTTGGATTTATGATTTGAGAGAAGTTATAACATTTCACTTCCTCTTTTTGCAGTTTTTGGTGTTCCAAATAACCTGGCTCCCAGCAATCATACTCTGAATGCGGGCCTGAGCTCTTCCTCTACAGGTCAGATTTTTCTTCCCTTCAGACTTTGATAGCACTGCATTTCTGGCAGAAAACTACAGTGAAATAATACCTATATACCAGTTTCTCTCCTATTCCTCATCTGAGTGTCCGCAGCTCTTTTCCCCACCTGCAGAAACGTCCATGCAGCCATGAGAGCAGCCTCGCAATGTAACTCGAAATAATGTTTTTAAATGGTCACCATTATTGTCCTGGCCAACAATAAAAATACAGCAAAGTGAACTAAGTTACAAAACATTTTGTGAGGCCTGTGGTGCCTCCAGAAAGCTGGTGAAATTTGTAAGAGGTTATTATTTTTGTATCACTGGTTTTGTTTGGGTTTTAGCCAGAATGCCACCTGCACTGACGGATTCCTATAACCCTCATTGAAATGTTTTTCTTTGCAGTATTTGGAGTTCAAAACAACCTGTCTCCAAGCTCTTCTTCAGCAACCCAGAATGCTACAGCAGCCTCTGCAGGTCAGCAACAAAGTAAGCCTAGAGAAAGTGTGAGGGTCACCAATATGTGCTTCCTTCTCTCATCTTTTCTGTAGTGACTAGAAAGTTCATCTTGACAGAGGCCCCCTCATCACCATCTTCTTGTGTGGCATGGTGTGGTATGAAGGAATATGGAAGAACATTTCCTCTGTTTTGCATGTGCAGGAACAGCTCCCAGTGCTGATGAACTAGAAATTTGCTTGTTGAGGAAACCCTTGGTTGTTTGAGTTGTCCTAGGAACACTGAATGAGAAAAGATTTTTGAAATGCTTTAGTGTGTGTAGATCCCTTGTTATCCTTCTTCTCTCTTATTGTTGATTTTCTTCTTTGCAGCATATGGGATGAAGAACACTTCTCAGAGCAACACCATGGCAAGTACTGGTGTGTCTGCCTCAGCAGGTGAGTGTGTCATTCATAGGTGTTCAGGCATGGCCTTGTACAAGCATATCATAAAAATGAGTTAGAGATTCAACATAGCTGAGTGACACTCAGGTGCATAATGTATTACTAGCCAAGTCTCCTACCTTTCTGAAAAGAAAGAGAGTTAGAATCTATGAATGAGCAAATGAACTGGCCTGGTTCAGATCTCTGTAATAATTTGGACTGTGTAGTTCTGAGCTATTTCTGCTCAGCAGGCAGGGAGCTGGATAGAAGAGCACACATGTGAAATTTTACTTCATTTGAAGCCAAAACACTTGCAAGGTTGCTCTTAAAAATCATTTTTCAGTTGTACCAGTTTCAACCACTCAAAAATGAAGGAATTGTCTTATACATGATCAGATTATGTTTTTTTAATGAGAGAAGCCCTTTGTCCTTGAACAGTTAGGATTTGTCCTTTCCAGCTCTTTTCTGCAACTCTGAGAGTTATAAATGAGACTTTTTTTTTTCTGTGTGTTTACAATTTGCCTTGTAAACCAAGGACTCCCAAAGACAAGGCTTAAAAATAGATGTAAAGACCACAGAAGTGGTCATTATGAGCTCAGCAAAGAGCTCATTGAGCAAATCACTTCTACATATGATTGAATTCCAGATGTTCTCCATTTCTGGCAGCAGGAGCTCCCCTGCTAGTGAAATGCACATCTCCAAAGAAACCTAAAGACGTGCACAGCTCTCCTGTTACCTTTAGTGACCAGTATGTTTCTTATAGGGCTGATATTGTAGTGGCAACCCCAATCACAATGTGACTACCTGTTTTTATGAACAAAAGTGATGTGGCTTGTAGTTATGGACTCAATATTTTACTAATATACCAGGAGGAACTGTTTTGAGCTCCCAGGGAGATGACATTCTGCGCAAAGACTGCAAGTTCCTGCTGCTGGAGAAGGAGAAGGCCCCAGCAAAGGAGATGGAGCTCTTGGTCATGACAAAGGACACTGGCAAAGTCTTTAATGCTTCGAACACTGGGATTAATGGAGGTAATATCCCTTTTTCAGGACATGTGGTTATTCTGAGGGCAGAGAAATGGAGACTGATCATAAGGGAAGTTCAGCATCCAGGGCACTACACCTGGCTTGTACATCATACAAGAGCCTCTGACAGGCAGGCAGCTTTTAACCTGGGCATGCCAGCTGAAACCTGGGTCTGGCTTTTGCATTTGGATCTCCAGAGCATGCCTTGGGATATTTCACAAAGCTCAGGAGCTTTGAGAGAAGAAGAACTTAGATCTGGTTTAGACAGGCAGAGCTATTGTTATCTTCCCAAGAAAAATATGCCTTTTACCAATGAAAGAAGATAGGCCTGGTTTAACTTCTGGTGTAATGTTTCTAATTATATCCGGTTCCTGTTCAGGATCTTTTGCAGAAGACACCTTGAAGAAAGAGAAGCAGGGATTTTCCTCATCTTATGCTACAGATACTGGCCTAAAATCAGATGCAAATGGTAAGAGTTTGTTCCTGTGGAAATGCAACAGAACTTTCTCCTTCTGCCTCAATTACTACCTTTCCCTTTCAAGCCCACACTCTAAATTTTGTCATGCACTGAAAGACTGGTAAAACCTCTTTTACTGTTGTTCAAACAGGAGGGCTGAAATCCATACCAAAAAGGGACAAAGATACTTATGCAGGTAAGTGATGCAACTCAGACTTCCATTGGAAGAAGCACCAAAGCACAATATACAAAAAAGTAATTGTTCTTAAGGGACATGGGTGATCTCTGAGCAGTGAATCAGAGGGAGGGAATGTTCAGGAGGCTACCAAAGAAATTGGTACCAGTGATTTCATTGTTGATGAGTAGACAGTTGGGGTACTTTCTTATGACTAGAGAAAATCAGATAGCTGACAGTCCAGCTGCATCCTGCTACTAGGACAGATTTTTGGGGAAGAGAGGGCTCAGACAGACCATACTGCCTATTGCTGTCATTTACGGCTCAGATCTGTACAAAAAATTTACCCCTATGTGATCATGTTTTCCAGCTGTTATTTTAAAATGCACTGAGTATTTTTGTCCTCTGTTTGAATTCCTTTTGGAAGTACTGTTCCCAGCTTCCATAGGGACTAGAATTACACTCACCATGTGCACAGAGTGAAGATTTTTTCCATAGCCCTTTATATAATGTATCAGACCTTGATGTCCTTATTGTAGGAGATTCTTAATTCTGAAGTCAAGGAACTCTTCATTAACTGGGAGATTGCTCCTTCCCTCTTCCAGAAATACGAAGTGGTGATGCAGGAGGTGCAATTGGATCAGCACCATCCTGGTGTCCCTGTGGTTCATGCTGTAGCTGGTGGAAATGGCTCCTGGGTTTGCTTCTAGCCTGGTTGTTTCTCCTTGGATTGCTTTTTGGACTCATTGCTCTGGGTAAGAAATAACTGAGGAAAATAATGTTGAATGGTATGGAAGGACACAGGGTTTCAGCTGGGAACAAGCCCAAGCACCAGAGATGCCAAGCCACAGAACTGGGGAAAACATTCAGCTTGATGGTGACTTGCCACTGAGATATTACACATGGACAGAAAGAATGGATGAGGAATACAGTTTTTGTTGAGGATATATATAGCCTTGGGGTGAGTAGGATAGGAAAGCTCCTGAGATCTGAGGTCTACTGCTCTGAGACTGACAGATTCCAAAGTTGTCATTTAAATTCCAGATATCCCTGCTGGGAAAAGAAAGAAAAGATACAAATTCTGCAAAACTCAGTGGCCATAGCTACATGACACAGTGTTGCCATGTTCCTGCAATAGCACCAGATATTTCAGGCATGCATATCTGGCAGCATGTTCCCTAGCATTTTCCTTTAACATTCCAGCTGAAGAAGTGAGAAAGCTGAAATCTCGTGTGGAAGACCTGGAAAGAATCAATGGTGGCCTCCTGGCAATTAACCAAGGGAGTTCAAAAATAGAAAAGGATGTTTCAAGAGTAGACTTTCTTCATGGTAATGCACCCTCCTTCACCTTCCCATATGAAAATGAGGAGTCAGTCTGGTTGATGGTGAAGAGCAGACTGAATAAGGAAATAGAACGAGGTAAGCAGAGTCAGAAAATGAACTCATACAGTATTTCTCATTCTACTTTTGTATGGGAAAAGGTGATTTACTTCTGTTTAGCACATGATGGAAAGAGATTAACAACAGCAGAGCCAACATTCTCTCATCTTTAGAAATTTCATGTATTTGTGAAAACAGGTTTACTGAGGAAACTCACAAAGCCATACTGCCCGTAGCCTCAGATCCAAATAGATGGATCCTTGTTCTTGAAATGAGTAGCTACTCTGTTGTATAAAGCACTCTAACAGCCCCTTCCCTTCCTGTTACAGGCTACTTCCGAGGGGAGAGAGGAGAACGTGGTGAGAAAGGTACAGCCATATAGTCCTTCTCTTCCCCTGTCCAATTCCTTGGCTCTGGCAATGCACAATTTGGGGGTGGTTGTTGCTTCAAGGGGCAATTAGCAGTGAGAAGGATGAAGATGGCTTGTACTTGAACAAAAAGAATCAGAATTGTTTAGGTTGGAAAAGACTTTGAACATCATGGAGTCCAACCATAAATGTAACTCTGCCATGTCCATCACTAAACCACCTCCCTAGGGACCACAGCTACAAGTCTTTTCAATACCTCCAGGGACAGTGATTTAACCTCTTCCCCTGGGCAACCTCTTCCGACTCCCCATAACCCTTCTGGTGAAGAGATTTTTCTTAATATCCGATCTAAACCTCCCTGGTGCAGCTTGAGGCCATTTCTGCTTGTCCTATCCCTTGTTACTTGGGAGAAGTGGCTCATCCCCTGCTCACTACCCTCCTTTCAGGCAGTTGTAGAGCACAAATAAGGTCCCCCTTAGTCTTCTCTGTTCCAGGCTAAACACCCCCAGCTCCCTCAGCCGCTCCTCACAGGACTTGTGTTCCAGACCCTTCACCAGCTCTGTTGTTTTTCTCTGGACTCACTCCAGTACCTCAAGACCTTCTTGTAATGAGAGGCCAGAACTGGATACAGCACTTGAGCTGCAGCATCACCAGTGCTGAGTGCAGGGGGACAATCACTATCCTGCTCCTGCCATGTAAACTGTAGAGACCCTGATCCCACACAGGACAGCTCAGGAGGCCCAATCTTGCATTGTGCCAGTGTGAAAGGCCACATTGGCTCTGATCCTGTACTGTTCAAGTGTGAAATGTCCTGTTTGGCCATAACTCCTTCGTATTTCATTAAAGGTGGGAAAGCAACTAGAAGACAAAATTAATGAGTAATCATAGGATGTCTCTTGATTCAGCTTTTTTTTTCCACATTTCTCAGGTGACATGGGAGTACAAGGTCCCAAAGGTGAGTCTGGAGTTACCTGCTTTCTCAGGTAGATTGGCAGCCTGTCGTAGGGCCTGGATAGAAAATGGGTTTTTGTTAGTCCAGAATTTGGAGAAGCTGATGCTAGTCATCTGTTAGTTCAGATATTGTTGTGAAGGTTGGGGTTTTTCTCTCATTTTCTGGTCAAAGAAAATTTTAGAGTTCATAGTAGAAGAAATAACAGCTCTCACTTTGAATCTAGAAGTTCCTTTCACCTGGATGAAAGTCATTCCTGAAGCCAGGCTCTACCTGTTTTAATCACAGAATTCTTCAGTGCCCAGAGGGTTTTGCATGGTGTGAATTATTCAATTATATACATAAATACAAGGGAGACAATTGCTGGAGACACTAGAACTTGTAAATACTCCAGGCATATAAACTTTTTATGGGGGTAAGGGTTAGCCAAAGTGACAAAAAGAGAAGACTTATTCCCCACTGACTGTCTCTTTGTTTTGTCTACAGGTGACCGAGGACTTCCTGGTGTCCCAGGTGGGCTATAGTTCAATTCCTCCTTGAGGGAGAACATTTACTTACATTACTGTGGGGAAGAACAAATTTTGCACTTCCTTGCAAAATTCCTTGAACTTAGCTCAAGGTGGTTCTCTGAAGAGTCAATATTTAGCATGGACTAAGTCACTCAATCAATACCTTGGTGCTGAGCTACAGAGCTCAGAGACTTGAGCAAAGCCTTGACCAGACTTCCTCTTAGTTGAACATGCTGAATTTGGGGTTGTGAAGATTCCAGTCTACCACTGAAAGAGTCCTATAGCTGCATAAATACTTGGTTCAGCTTTCTTTTGCTTTTATATGTATTGTGTTCTTCTAAAGACATCAAGTACCTACCTTACCTTCTTTACCCCATAGAATTAATCTCTCCAGGTTTGAGGTTCCCCTAATTTGCATGTTATTCTTTTATGGTCATAGTCAAGAAGTCTGAATGCTTACTGTGTTTTCTTTCCAGGCATTCCTGGTCCAAGTGGGCATGCAGGACCAGAAGGACCAAAAGGACAGAAAGGAAGCATGGGTGAGCATCTCTGTCAGTGCTGTGAGTCTTTCACAACTGGCTGACACATGGCATGGGGATACAGACACCTGCCTGGTGTGATCATTGCCTTCCCCAGTGGAGCCACCCATGGATCTTTTTGCCCAAGCCTCCCTTCCACAGACACCTGGTTTTACAAGGCATTTGTTCCCTGTAGGTGAGCCTGGCATGGAAGGTCCCATGGGACAGAGAGGTAGAGAAGGTTTGCCAGGGCCTCGAGGGGAGCCAGGACCACCTGGATTTGGAGAAAAAGGAGACAGAGGTAGGAACCAAGTATCTTGTTGTTGGATAAAACAGAAATGGACAAAAGCAACAGTTTGGTCCTGATTAATAAAACACCTCAGGGATAAAATTTGATTTCGCTATTCAAATCCAGATTTCATATCTAGACATTTCCCAGCACAGATTAATATGGCCTAAAGGATTTTTTTTTGTCCAACTTATAATGGGTAAACAAGGATTGCTTTGGTTTCCCAGATCTTACAGTCAAATTTGAGTCTGACAGAACCAAAATCACTTTACTATCAAGGTTATCTTCTTCCCTGTTATCCAGATCATCAAAGCTGAGGGATTCATCTTGCTAAAGCCCAGTGAGCTCATATTCTTTTCTTGGACAATGGATATCTATTTGGGTGTTCTGAACTGATGAGCAGATTATTCATGACACTTGCCAGAGAAAGAATAACAATAGATGGGATAGTGGAAAAAATGGGATCACAGCTGTATTCTACTGTGTCTATTCATGCTCTTACTTTGCAGGTGCTGTTGGTGAGCCAGGTCCTCCAGGGCCACCTGGACCTCCAGGTTCTGCTGGCCTAAAAGGTAAATGTGAAGATGGAGAGAGAACACCTAGCAGAGAGGTTAGGAGTAAATGAGCACCCCAGCTGTCCTGTTTTCACATGTGTTGCTCTGCAGTAACCAGAAAAGTGAAGTAATGGTCTGAAGCACAGATCCCAGCATCTCAGCCAAGATGGATGGCTTGAGTCCCTTTACTTTACTTAAATGGAAAACATTCCCTCAATGTCACAAGGACTAAATTGTCTAAATTTGTTGTCCTGGTTTTGAGGATGCCAGTAATGCAAACTCTTCTAGTGGCTGGGGAAATTCCAATCCACTGAACACCTGTTGGGTTGTGGATGCTGTTGGGAAAACTGAAAGCAATTTGTTCATTTTCTAATTGTGGTATTACTAAAAGAAAATCCATGTTTCTTACAGGTCTGATGGGTTCTCCAGGCCCACAAGGTCCCCCAGGTAAGTGCTGCATTCCTGTGATGTGGCATCTAGAGACTGGGGAGAACAAAAACAGTGGCATCTTCTCAGAGTTTTTCTGCTTCAGAGATGCCTTGTGGTGAGTGGGATGAATGAAACCCCCCATCTCATTTTTCTGCAGGTCCTCCTGGCCTACAAGGATTTAGAGGTGAAGCAGGACTCCCAGGTCCTAAAGGTAACTTCCTCTTCCCCCTGGCAGTTAAAGCAGCACTAGCTGAGGTGCTTTACTAGCACTGCTCTGAGCAGCAGACGTGGTCTGACCGTGTCACATGTTGATTCTATGGGCAAAGAAAAGCATAAGACCGAAGAAAAGGGAGGCAAAACAAAACTTAGTCAGTGATTGCTAGAAAATATTGAGAAATGCAGGAGACATAGAGGTAATAGAGCAGTCTAAGAGAGGAAAAACAGTTGGCTGGATGGATCTGTGTTAAAGGAAAAGAATTTCCAGTTTGAGTTTGTCTGGTAATACAGAATCTGTATTTCCCTTATGATTTTTCTTGATGCATTAAATGCCTTTCCCTTATGATTTGTTATTACTATTGTTCAATTATCCATACATCTTTCAGGTGAAAAAGGAGCCAGTGGACCCCCTGGACCCAAAGGTGTGTTGACCAATTAAGTATCTTCCATGGTTATTTTCTTTAGATTCCTTTAGATATGGATACTGTCCATGGGGTTTACCCTTATGCATCTTTGGCTTTTTCTTCTGTGCTCTTGTCAGGAAGCAGACTTTATTTTCTCTGATGGAAGCATTTTACAATGAAGCAATCTCACAGAATGCTTCCCTTTTTTTATACCACAGGTGATCAGGGTGAGAAGGGTTCTCGTGGAATGACAGGTCAGTGGATTGAAATACTGGAGTTATACCCAACCTAGTAAAAGTATATCCCAGCCAATCCCAGTTATCTTTCTGAAACATTATAATGATGTTACTGGTTATAGGAATTTTATTTTTGCACCAAAATTATAAACAAATAGATCCCATGCTTGATTCCAGTAATCTTGGTAACAATCTTTGTATTTAGCTCTAGGAAAATCCTGTCTCATGTCCTGTATTGACGAGCATTTCTAATGCCCAGAGGCAGTTGTGAATCATGAGGCCTGAACATCCTGTCAATGCTGGTTTTCAGTTGCAAAGCAGCAAATATTGCTGACAGAATTGTCCAAGAGTTGTTTGCTTCATTTTCATACTATTTTGCTACAGGTGAGCAAGGCTCAAGAGGAATACCTGGACCTCCAGGAGAGCCAGGGGCTAAAGGACCTGTAGGTGAGTACCAGAAAGCAGCTGTATTTATATGTGTGATAATGTCACTGCCACCCAGATTGTGTTTCTGTGAGCACAGACAAGGGGATGGAATCATGCTTGTGATCCTAGGTCTTTCCTTTAGACCGCTGTGATTAGTCTGTACACTCAGAAAAAATGTCCTACCATTAAGTTTTGAATGAATGCTTCCTATATCTTCAGTAACTGCAGCCAAGGTTTCTTTCAGATTCAGTGTGATGAAAAGCCACTCTTAGCTTTAGGGCTGTGCTCTGCTTTGGAGGAAGACAGGATAACTGTGGTACTGTTTGAGAAGTCCCTGACAATCTCTTTCTTTGGACAGGGCAAGCTGGTCGTGATGGACAGCCAGGTGAAAAAGGTAAGGGCTTCCTTGGGGTAGAAGTGCAGGTGCTTTCTGATTTGGCAGGAGGTTGATTTGTAAAAGGGGTAAAGAGAAAGATGGCAGCAGATTTGTGTTCTGGGATCTTGTGTCTCAACTGTAGAGTCAACCTGTAAACATGGAATTGACACATATAATAGAGCAGGCTGTAAACTTGTGACAGAGTTACCTCTCTGCAGAACTCTTCTGTCATTGGTGTTCCCCTCCCAGACACTGATGCTGGAGATGGCTGTGGGAATACAATAGGTAGAAAGTGCTGCAAGACTTCCAAGCTTGAATGGATTGGTAGATTGTATGTCAGTGATTTCTGTCTCATTAATGGTGATTGTATCCCTAGGTGAACCAGGTCTTATGGGAATGCCAGGTGCCAGAGGCCCTCCAGGACCCACTGGAGATGCTGGAGAGCCAGGTAAAAGCATGCAGAGAACAAAAATGCTTTTTGCTCAGTCAGGAACACAGATTTATTTATCAATTCCCAGTCTTAATTGAATTTAAGTCTGGCAGAGGATCTCTGTATTCTTAAGGTGGTGGTGAAAGGAAAATACACAGAGAATCTAGACCCTTTATGATCCCAAAACTTCCCACTATGCTGCTATGAGCTGATCTACATACCAGCTGCTAAGCCAGTTTCCACCACTTGTGAATTGTGTGCTATAATTTCATATAAATGTAATCTTTTTCTCCCTGTCTATCCTTTTCCCACATGAAATTTTTTAGACATCTTAAGACTTTTTTCCTATTTCTGACAGGTCTTACAGGACCCCAAGGACCACCAGGTAGGCTTTTCTACCATATTCCAATTTGTCAGTGACATACTTTGATACGGGCTCGAAAAACCCTTGGAATTTTCTGTCTGTGGTTCTCAGGGTTGCCAAAGTGATAGCCCAAGGTTTCTGCATCTCCTTTGGCTTTTGTCCCAGGTTTTGTGCAAGATGTGTAATTTTTGAGCAATGAAGGGCTTTTGAGTGTTGAAATTTTGCCTTTCTTCAAAACATAGCATTTCAGTTCCCTGTGCATCACTGAAAAGTCCTTCTAATCAGCAGCAGAAACAGAAGGGACAGGATGTAGCAATAGCATTGGAAACAGAGCATGTGACATCTGTAAGCAGAGGTGTTTGGGGTGGGACAGTTCATCAGGGAATTCGTCCAGGAGCCTCAGGACAGGTAGCAGTACCTAGAAGGAGCTACAGGTAAATCTATGAAGCAGTGTCATCATGCAGGGAGCAGTGGGACCAGGGAAACCCAGGGACACTACCAGCTCAGTCAGTTCCTCCACTTGCTTATAAAGTCCTCAGGGACCTGCTTATAAAGGCTGAAATCTGGGGTCTTGAGTAGGGAGCTCCTTCTGTAAAGCCACTACTGAAACAGCTGGGGTACCTGAAAAACATACAGCAAACAATATTTGCACTAGCCATTTTAAATTGTTTGTCTACCTCATATCAGGACTTCCAGGCAACCCAGGCCGACCAGGGGCTAAAGGTGAGTTTTGTTTCTTCCCTAATGCTCATTTTCTCTCCAAGGATTTCATTTTAGCAAGGATTAGCTGCTCCATTGACCAGTCCCTGGATCAACAGTGGCATCTAGTGGCTTTGGGAAGGGAAGATTTGAGAAGCACGGTGGCCAAAGCTTCCCTGAGCATACACAGAGGGCAGTGAGGGACTTGGCATGACAGCTCTCCCCTGAAGCCCCGTTCTGCCCTCAGCATGAGTAAGATACCTGGTGACTGCAGTGGAAGTTGTGTGCCTGCCTCGGATAAATCCAGGCGGTTCCCTAAGCTGGTAGATGCAGTGCTTGGAAAGCTGATCAGAGGGCATTTCTGGATTAGCACAGCTCTCTTGCTTCCCCCCTGACCTTTGAGTGCTGTGACTTCTCAGACAAGAGATCAAGGGCAGAAAGAGCAGAAACTACATGCTTAATAGTACAATGTTATTGAGCTTATTATAGCTCTTACCTGCCCCCCTAAAAAGAAGCTCAACTTTCGTACATTTGTTTTCCTAGGAGAACCTGGAGCTCCAGGAAAAGTCATAAGTGCAGGTATGTAGTGCTGTGAGGGATTTAGGAGGCTTTTCTCTGGGTTTTTTGTGCCTCCTCAATTCATCTTGACTGTGTGTCAGGTGTGTGCTGGGGCTCCCTGTGCTGGGAGAATATATATGCCATAGATGTGGGATTCCTTAAGCATAGATTTGTACCCATTCACTGGATGTGTGAATATAAGTGTCTGTGTGCAAATCTGTGTGTTTGTTTTACAGAGGGTTCATCAACTATTACTCTGCCGGGCCCACCAGGTCCCCCAGGCCCACCTGGCCCCACTGGCCCCCCAGGTGTTCCAGGTGAGTACTGATGAGTACAAAGTAGTGACAGCTCAAATCCAGGGACTAGAATCAAGCTCTTTTGCTGCTCAGGAAGGCAGGCTTTTGTCTAATCCCTTTCCCAGCACTGTTGCTGAAATTAGGAAATGCTTGTTTTCCAGTCTCAACTTTGAGCTCAAGGCAGCAGAATTCCCACTCAAGCATCTGTAAATATTTCACACACATACACTGGCTGTGCATGAGTTTACAGTATGGAATGCAAGAGGAGGGTTAGGACTTTTGCATTCCTTTTCTGTTGTGGTCAGTGGCATTCTGCTTATTTCCCCAGTCCAAGAGGCACCAAGCATTTTAATTGCCAGGGGATGAAAATTCCAGTTATACATGGGGCATTGATGAATTCATACCCCATAGCAATTCCATTTAGTTGTGTAGAAAAATACATTTTTTGATAGTCCTAGTTCTTATAAAAGTCCTACTGATTCTTTTCTGCTATTGTAAAATACAGCCAGTAAAATCTAATGAAATTTGGTGGTTTTTTATTTGAAACTAGGTCCTGTTGGACCAGCTGGTCTCCCCGGACAGCAAGGTACCATTTTCCTTCAGCTTTGATTATGCTTCTTAAGAGAAAGGAATTCATTAGTTTCCCTTTGTTTCTAATTCTCTAAGCCTTTGGCACATTCCCTCTCACTTTTGTTTGCACATTTCTTCATTTCAGTTCATTTTCTTGCATTATTTGGCTTAATTATTTTTGTAAAGAATTTTTATAATTTTTTGTTTTCTCAGGGGAAGAAGGAGGGTGGTAAGAGAGTGATAAGAGCCAGTGTAATGTGGATGCTGCAAATGTCTTTTTTTTCTTATGCTATTTTTCCTGAAGGCTGGTATTTCTAAGGCATTTCTCAAGTGCAGTTGCCTTTCTGTGATGGGGGATATAGCCCAGCTGGATACCTCCTGCCATTTTGAAAGGCAGGAGAACAAACCAGAGCCAAATTGGGATTAATGTCACTGTGAAAGCATTGCCAGTTGGGCAGACATCTCTTTGGAAGGGCCTGAACAGAGCTGACCCCTAGGAACCTTTCTTAGCTGGTTTTCTGTGATCTTGTTAGAGGAAACTGGGCAGTAATTTCCACACTTGAATGCACTGTCCCTCAGATCTGGGCACTGAGTTCATGCTCCCAGTTCTCATAAGAAAAGTCTGAACCTCTTGTCAGAGTAGGTACAAAATGTCACCCTCTCTCAATTATGTAACTCCCTTTCTCTTGCCTTTTTTTTTTCCCTGAAAAAAGGTCCACGGGGTGAGAAAGGATCCCCAGGTGAAGCTGTGATAGAAACCATCAGAACAGAAGTCTCATCATTAGCATCTCAAAGTAAGTGGCCCTGCCTTTCTACTCCTTTATTTGGAGATGTGTCAGAGCCTCAAGGCCTACTCACAGCTACCAGGAGATGCCCCTAACTCGTTCTTCTCAATGTGACATGGGGCAAATGTGTCTGTGTGTATGTTTGGTGGTGTGTCTGCAATGCCAGCTACTTCTGCCCTTCTCATCTGTGCATCCCAAAATCCTTTCAAAAGGAGGCAAATGGCATCAGGCCCACATCACAGGGAGGGAAGCTGAGGAATGGTGGCTGGTGAGCATCCACTAACAGGAGAGATACTCACAGAGCTGAGAGCTCTCAGCCACTGAGTTCACACAGGGCAGTTCCCTGTGCAATATGAACATCTGTATGATGAGAACCAGTTTGAAAAGGGATGTTTATCTAAGCAACAGAAATAATCTCTTCAAATTAAAGGATGAATTCACAGGGGAGCACATAAATTTTAAGATTAAAAAAGGTAACATTTTGTAAAAAAATTAAAATTTTAAGATGAAAATAAGTGGAGAACAGAATGGTTTAACAACATCCCAAGGAAAGCACATGCTCTGTGCAACACTAGATGTGTGACACACTTAGAGTTGGTTATTCCCAGGATCTGGGACCTCTGCAAGTTTGCAGCAAGGTAGAAGAGGGCATAAAATTACAAATGATCCTTGCCTGATCACCGTCTGAATGGAGCTGTGTAGATTCAGACCATGCTTCAGTACTGTCCAGTTCCTCATTCAGGAGTCTTGGATAACAGCACCACTGAACTTTGAGTTTGTGCCTCAGCTTGGAGTTGAGGGTACATCACACAGTACAATCAAGATAACACAGTGCAGCTACTTGTTAAATAACATCTGTGTTATGTTCTCCTCCCAAAACTTGCCTCTTTTTAAAGGGTCTTTCCTCTCCTTGAAGTACTTTCCCTCCTTCTTTAGCCTTTGAGTCCTTTGCTCTTTCTCTCAACAACCATTACTCTCCTCTCTGTTTCCAGTATCCTGCTCGGTGCTGTATTTTGCTTCATGTCCTACCTAAACACATCTTTCCTCTCCCTGCTCTACTTCATCTTGGGTCACCCATGTCCTGTCTTAGTCCACCTTTGATTGTAAGAGCTTCTAGCAGCAATATATTGACAGTTTCCATAGCAGCAGTAGCTCCATAGCAACAGTTTTCCCTTGTTTGTGTTTTTCTTTTGCACAGTGCTGGGAGATTTACAAGGGCGAGCAGGACCACCAGGTCCCCCTGGACCACCAGGTATGTGACATACAGAGCTCAGCACCTAAGCAAGCAATGCTCTCACAATATGACATGTTTCTGGGCCATGCAGTTTGCTGAGTAAATGTTCCCTAATACCCCTGTTTCTTTTGTCATCAGGTGAATCCGTGCAGGGACCCCCTGGACCTCGTGGTCCCCCAGGTAAGAGCTTGTTCCTCTGAAATCAAACTGGAAAGTTTTTTCCAAGGCCTAGGGCTGGAAGCAGAATGTTGCATAGTGGGTTCCTACCAACACAATTTCACTGCAGCAAGATGCTGCCCAACAAAGAACATTTGCTTTGGCAGAGGGTTCTAGCCAGAGTATTAGTTAGTAAAAGCCATGGGAAGACACTCAAAGTTTTCAAGTTGCCAAAGGAAGTAACTACAATCAATTCCATATTTACTTCTTACTTGTCCAGCCTTAACTTTCAACTGCAAACAGATGGGGAGGTTCTTATCATGAGGAACATATATCCCCATGCCCTATCTTGTAACACAGATTTCCTTTCCTCAGCTAGAAAAGGGAAGGTGTGGGAGGACATATGACAGGAGCAGAACCTCATTCCTTGCTCTCTGCTCAGTAGGAAAAAGGGAGCAGGTTGTGGGTGTGATGGGACAGGCACCCTGTACCACAAAGAAAGGAGTTTCTCTATCCTTTTCTACTGTGGTGGCAAGTGATAGTGAAAAGTAACCATCAGGGATAGATGTGTGAAGAAAACACTTATAGGAGCCTACACTGGGAAATACCCAAGCTTAAGGCCATGGCTGGAGATGTAGCAGCTCTTACATTCATTTACTTACATTGCTGAGGCTGATCCTTCCTGAAGCCTTTCTGTGTCTCCTTTTGCCTAGGAGAAGGATTGCCAGGACCTCCAGGCCCACCAGGGAGATCAGGATCATCCATGTCCACCTCAGGTAGGTTCTTGCCACTCATTCTGTCACCTGGTCCTGGGAATGTCCTGTTGGGGCTCCAGAGAGCACATATATGGCTAGGACCAAGTGGAGCCAGAGAAACCTCTTTTCATGATCTGCTGGATGTCATGAAGAAATCTCTTTGTTTGATTTGCAGAAGCATTCTTCACAGGCCCACCAGGTCCACCAGGACCACCAGGCCCGAAGGGAGACCCAGGTAGGTATATCATGCTTCCCTAGAGGGAAGCTAGAGGGATCTCAGCACCTTAGACTGAAAAGAAGGAAGGGCTTAGGAGAAGAATTTCCTGCCTTTGTCTGTCTGTAAGAAAGGTAGCACAGTTGTCACTAAGTAGGACTCCTGTCTGCTGTAAAGTAACTCAGTCTTTGTCAAAGAAATTTATTAGCCTCCAGTACTGGTGTCAAAGCAGTCACTATATTCAGATCCCAACTTCACAAGCCCATTTTATCCATGAACATTCAGAACTTCAGATTTGCCATTGAAGGGGACAGCCTTTTTGCAAAATGCACTGTGGACTAAGTCAGCAAGGAGGTGGCCCTGTGAAGTGTAGCTCAGCTCTCAGCTGGCAGGAAAATGTGGACCTGCTCCCTTTACCCATTTGTCCCCTACAAACTGAAGGCCAAGATGACATGCTGCAGTGTGGGCTGGGATGTTGCTGATGAGAATAAAGCAAATCCTAACACTGTTCCTCTGCTCCCCTGTCCACAGGCGAACGAGGTCCACGGGGATTCACAGGTAAGGAGATCTTAGTGGGTTTCAGGGCAGCTTGCCTGGGTGTATGACTGCTCCTTCATTTCTGTTTCTCATGCAGGAGAACCGGGTGATCCTGGCCTCTCAGCTTTCTCCTCCCACGGTTAGTCTGTGCCCTCTTTCCTCCTTTGAATTCATTGTCCCTGAGCTGAAATCGGGCCAAAATCCTGCTCTATTCATTCTAACTTAATTTAGTGGAGCCAGGATTTTGTCCACATACTTTATTCCTGTGAATCTCTGACTCTCTTTCTGCAACTGGCAGGTGAAAGAGTCACCATACAGGGACCCCCAGGCCCACCTGGCCCACCTGGACCAAAAGGTGAAGTTATAAATCTTTCTTTTTTTTGGGGTGGCCTCACACATCCAAGCATGGTTGAGACAAAAAGATGGAACAACCCAGTCCTTTGGGAACTAGAGCTGTGATCACCCTGCCTTTTCAGGCAAAGCAGAACCACAGCAATAGAATTGCTGTGAGCACAAGGCACTTGACCAGGTCAGAGGGGTCAGGAAAGCTGCCATGGCCTCTTCATTTTGCTCTTTCCCAACAATCTGGCATTTCAAGACAGTCATTGCAAGGGCTGGGTAGTTGCTTCTCTGACAACATGTAGCTCAGCTATTTCACATGACCAAGTATGCAACATGCAGTCACACCCATGACAAGTGTCTGTCTCCCTCACTCTTTTCCAGGTGATGCAGGTGTCCCAGGTGCACCTGGCATCCCAGGAGCACCTCGAGGTAAGAGGCCAGACCATCATTGCTCTGATATAAAGAAGTAATGCTGATATGTTGGTGGAGGCTTTGAAAAAGTTCCTTTGACTTTTACCAGTGTGGGTGCCAACATAATGCTGATGGAATTTGTGTTAGAAACTTCTTTTTGCACAGCTTGCCTTAAATCAGAAAATTTAAGAATTGGCAGTTTTCTTTTCCCAGCTTACTGGGAATCCTTTAAGCCAGAGTTTTGCCTCTGTGTGGACAGGTTCTTGAACTGGTGCTGCCCAGGCTGACTGGGATTGGGAGCAGCAGGGCAGTGATGTTAGACTAATGAGCTTGAGCTCTATGATCTCTATCTATATTCTGCACAGCACTGCACTCTAGTGCACAAACCCACCAGGTCTGCCTGTACAAAGCCAGGAATGTCTCTGAACTCAGCCCTCATGCTGAATTAATTGAAGACATTATACTGCCAAATAGCCCATGCTTAGACTGTGTTTAAAGATGCAGGAGGAGCCCTTCCATATTCAATTTCCAAAGGTCTTTCCAGGCCTGTGGGAAGGGCTGAATGCAAGTACACTTTACTATCACTTGGTTTAATGCAGCTGTGCTAAAAACACTCCTTCACAATGCTTTCTGTAGGTGGATCCAGACAAATTCAGGGACCCCCAGGACCTCCTGGGCCACCTGGTCCTCCTGGCCCAAGTGGAGGTTCATCTCAAGAGATTCAGCAGTATGTCACTGACTACCTGAAGAGTGAGTATAATGAGAGTTTTGCTGTGGGTCAGCAGTTTCATGCCTATCTCTCTTTCACTCCCGAGGGCCTTGTCCCTCTTCTTTTAGAAACAACAACAGCCCTGCTACTCTGGGCTTATTTCTGCTGAATACTGTGAAGTGCTGTTGTCCACTGTGGCCTCTGTAGAACTGTCCTTCTGTTGTCCTGTCCTTTGTCAGAGAAGGAGGGTCTGGTAACTGTGCATATGATCAGTCTTCCCTCTTAGTGATGTGAACATATCTTGGGCTTTCTACATAGGTGACAACGTCAGACATTATCTAACTGGTGCCCAAGGCCCACCAGGCCCTCCAGGCCCACCTGGACTTATCACCACTGCAGATGGGGTGACCTTGGATTATGCAGAGCTGGCTACACGTGTCATGAGCTATATGACAAGTAAGCACCATGTTTGTAAACTCTGTACTGAGTCATAGCCTCAGCTGAGCTTGTGCAGCACCTACGAGGTGAGAACCAGAGGAGAAACAAGTCTTTAAATAGCAACACCCCAACCAGGTTATTCATCTTCAGCAGTCTAGGCCCAGGACTCCACACAGCTGGGCTGTCCTCTGAGCTTTGTCCTTTTTTAATGGTTAGATTAACTAGCAGTTGCTGCTGTTTAAAAAGTCTTATATTAAATATTTGCTGTTAGACTCTTTGACACCCTGAAGACCCAAACAAAAGTGGCTTTATTTAGTGTATGTGGTCTCAAGTATTTGGGGGTTGTCTTGTGTGCTTGGGCCTTCCTAAAGTAGATGAAATTCCCAGAGCTTTTGGAAGCAGCCTGGGATCTCAACCAGAAATAGACAGAGCACACAGCTGTGTGTGATGACTGGGAGATGACCAGGATGTGTGAGATAGCAAGTGTTTCATAGTTGGGGGCATGAGAACCCCATTCTACCAGTTAATTAATTCATCTTTGCTTTGTTCTTTCCTGACCTCTCCTCACGCTCTGTCTCGTACTGGCTCATGTAAAACCTTTCGTTCCCACAGGCTCTTCAGGTCGCTATGAGTCATTTTCTAGCTCAGTATCCACTACATCCATTTTGTACCAAGAACTTCTGGACCTGCTGCAAAGTAAGTGACCCTCAAACAAAACATGGGATTGAGGGTAAAGTGTCCCATCATCGTAGAGATCTACCTTTCCCTTCCAGGCTTCAGTTTGCAACTGGAGTTACCTGCAGCTGCTTCAGTGTGTTCTACTTTCCAGCTCCCCCACTCGGTGTTCCCCCCACAGCCTTGCTATGTTATTCTTAAAGTGAGGGGGATCCCTAACTCTCTGTTCTTTTCTATACACACTGTTACAGTGAGCTGACAGGTAAACCTCCAGGATGTCATTTGGCTGTCCCTGAAGGTGATGATGCTGGCCAGCACTGTGCTCCAAATAGCTCCAAAATGCCACAAAGCTCAGCATGGTCTTTCCCAGCTGAGCTGCTTTTCATTCCCTTTACCCAAGAAGTTGTCCAGGGTGTCCTGAAATAAACAGACCACTGCAGGGTCCCTTAAGCAATCCAAATTCTCATCCTCCTCACACCCTTGTTATAAGAGGCTCCCAGCCTTGTCACAAATGTTTTTGGCACCATATACAGGATAATTCACTCAGAAAAGAGGGAGGAAAGAAGCTTTGCATCCATAGGTTTTGATGGTTTCCTTGGTGGTGGGGACTCAGCTCACGGGTTGGGAACTCCTCACACTTGGTGTCTGTGCTGGACAACCTTAAAATACGGTTTTTCTCATTTCTAGGAGAAGAAATTCGTCAGTATCTCATTGGACCTCGGGGCCCACCGGGACCTCCTGGGCCAGGGGGAGATGGAATGTCTCTGTCATTGGATTATGATGAGCTGACCAGGAGGTTTATCAGCTACTTGTCAAGTAATGGTTTTATTAGTGTGTGTTTCCCTCTGTTCCTTTGAGAGCCCAGCACAAAGCTTATGCTGTCAGTCAGTAGAAACTATTCCAGTGCTAATTTTGTGAATCCCTATGTACAGAGACCTCCTCACAGGGACTGTGAGAGACTTGAAGAGAACAAAGATACCCTGTAGCTAAGATACCATCCACAGACTAGTAATGAATCCTTTCTGTGTTAAAAATTGAGCTTAGGAACAAAATTTCATCTTAACCATCTTTTGCAGGTTCTGGGATGAACATTGGACTGCCTGGACCACCTGGGCCTCCAGGGTCACCTGGTGTATCTTACAGTGACCTGACAGCGTACCTGCGAAGTAAGCCAACTTCTTCATTCCCCTGTCACGGGGCTGTGCGTGCCCCAGGATCTTTTTTACAGCCTTGGTCACAGAATTTCCCTTTTTGCCTGTCATCACAAATGATGGTCCTTTGTCCTTAGCAGCATTGCAGGCCTCTGCTGGCACCTGCACGCCCCACAGGGGGCTGCAGCTGGACCATGCTCCTGTGAGGAGCAACAGCAGTGGGGCTGTCTTGGAGTTGGGCATGAAGGAGCTCTTTGTCATAGCCAAACCCTGCAGCATAAAGGCCTCGTTTCTTATGTTTCTTTAAAAGTGTCTTTTAAAAATAGGGACTTTACTCTCTTTGGAATCACGTGGCTGTCCAATGTGACATCTATGTGCAGAGAAGTGAGGTGCACCAAGAAGGCTGCACCAGAAAGTACTGGATAGAAAAAAAACCTTGTATTTGGCTGTATCTGGAATAACCTGTATTGTCAAGGAACATTCATTAGGGTTGTGGTTGTTTGGGTGACTTCTTTTCTTCCTTTGTGTCTTACAGACTCTGAGTTCAGTGGTATTGTTGGGCCCCCTGGTCCTGCAGGGCCCCCAGGACCTCCAGGGATCCCTGGATCACCAGGCACCTCTCTGGAGGACGTTGCTGCCTACCTTCAAAGTAAAGCACTTGTGTTTCTCACAGCTTGCAGGGTCATTCTGTTTGTAGATGCTGGGGGGACTGAGGCTGAGATTTAGCTTAGCAGGGATGTGACTTCCCACTGGGAACAAAGTCACTGTAAGGAAAATAGTTTTGTCAGTGTCACCTGTAAAGGGATGGAAGTTGGGGTTGGAGCCTTTAAACTTTCAAGATCCGCAGACATGTGAAATTTCCTTATCCTCTCGCTGATGGAAACTAATTCTTTCTCCCTCTGAAGATGTTGGATACTCTTCCCCTTCTGGAGTCCGGGGCCCACCTGGCCCTCCTGGCCCTCCAGGACCACCAGGTTTCTCTGGAACTGGCCTCCTGTCCTATGGTGACATCACCAACAGCGATGAGTTCAGGAGTGAGCTGATCCAGTACCTGAAGAGTAAGGAAACACCATCCATCCTTGCACACATCCCAAGAAATGCTTTACTTTGTGTAGGTGACTGGCTCTGCCCCAGCTGAGACATTCCTGTAGGAGCCCTCCCTGAACTGGGGCTACAGCAGCACCTTCCCTCTACAGCCAGGTCTACAGGAGTGTGCTGCACCCTGTAGGCTTTTCTCCTCCCAGTCCAACTGCCAGCCAAACTCTGTGTTGTGAGAGAACAGGGACAAGCACTGGGTAGTTACAATTGACCTGTGCTGAATATGGGTCCCTAGTAAGGTCACCAGCAGAGTTTTACCATGGGAAAAGCATTTTCTTGGCAAACACCTGCCCACAGATAATGGAGGGGCTGGAAGGCGGCACTGAGCTAGCTTTGAAGCAATGGTCTGAGCTCATCCTGGTGAGTCATCCAGGGCAGGCTTTCAAAAACACCTCAGTTTTGGAAAACTGGTCACATAATGGCTCTTTTGGCAGAGGTGCTGAAATTGGCATGAGGAGTGCATGCATCTGCAAAATCATTGGGCATGTTCCCAAGATTGGGCACACAATATTGTGGGAGAGATGGGAAGGAGGGTGTCTTGCCATCTGTAAAATTCAAGGTTGACACATGCCTGCTGCCTGAAAAATGGCACTGGATGAGGGTCACTGTGATGGTTGATGGGACAGAACTTCACACTCCAGTCTTCGTTCAGGTGGTAGCACAGGACTTCTGTCAAGCCCAGAGTCCCTGAAGTTTCCCCCTTGTATTTTGCAGGTGATGAAGTCCGAAGCTACATATCAGGACCCCCTGGGCCCCCTGGGCCACGGGGACCACCAGGACCCAAAGGAGACAGTGGCTTTGTGTCTGGGTCTATGTCTTCATCATACCAAGGGTTACGAGCTTCTGAGCACTTGCATGGAGCATCCCTTGGTGCTGAGGGCTCCCACGGGGGCTCACTGGGCACAGGCAGCTCGTATGGCAGCTCCAGGAGCAGCGTGTCCTCTTACCACACCTCAGTGGGCAGCGATGGTGCTTACGATGCCTCCATGGGCACTGATGGGGCTTTCGATGGGCTGCTGACAGAGGAAGCACACAGGAGATCAGCAGGGTCCTACAGCAACTCCTTCACTGGTTCCCTGGATTACAACGAGCTGGCACTCCGTGTGTCAGAGAGCCTGCAAAGTGAGTGCAATGCCTGCTCATCCTGACCCTCCCTATGCCAGCCTACAACTCCAAACCCCCTGTGCCTGGTCATGCTGTTCACTTTTCTCTCCTTCCTGCTGCCTACAGCTCTCCCTTACACATTCTGCCTCAGCAGGAAGCCACAGTTCTCCCCGAGCTCCTTTCAAATGACATCTTTAATTCCACAGGCCAAGGCATTCTCCAGGACCTGATGTCTTACACTGCACAGGGACCTGCAGGTCCCCCAGGCCCTCCTGGTCCCCCTGGCATCAGCAAGGTCTTTGCAGCCTATGGCAATGTCACCGCAGACCTCATGGACTTCTTTAGAAGTGAGTGATGTTTTGACTTGGCATTTCTGGCTCATGCATGTTAGATCTCCCCAGCCTCTCACAGACGTACTGATCTCACCTTTGCACACTGCAAAAGTCAAGGTGCAGAGTTGAAGGTGGATGGCCCTTCCTTCTTTGCTGGGGAGGTGCAGTCTTATCATTAGGCAGGACATCAGTTTTTCCCACTATTTGTAGGAAACTCATCCCTGAAGGCCTCTGTGCTTACAAATTCTGTGGCCCATTTTAACATTGTGTGGCTGGCACATGTAAGAAACATGAGCCAGCTGCTCACTCTGCTCTCATATTCCCCCACCCTGAGCATGGGTCAGCTCTAGCCCTAGTGACAGCCAGAACACCCAGAGTGACAGAGCAGTGCTGGTGAAATGACATCACAGCCTGTCCTTGGGACTTTGTTGGGACCAAAACCCTGTTTAAAAACCTTGCTGTCAGTCTAATCCCATTTAACCAAGAGAGAAATGTCCTTCTAGTGTGACTCACAGCTTTTCTGAGTGGGCAGTGGTTTCTCCCACTCATTCACTGTCTCCTCTCCTTCATTTCCCTCCCCAGCACATGGTGCCATCCAGGGGCCACCCGGTGAAAAGGGGGAGAGGGGTTATCGTGGACCCAAAGGTAAGGCTCGCCATCCTTACCCTCTTCAGCCTTATGATGCCCAGGAAGCAGCACTGTGACCACAGAGGTCACAGCACTGCTCGAGGTCACACCTCTCACAGTGAAGGTGGCACCTTCAGGATCTCAGCCAAAATATTGTCCTGACTTGGTGTCCCTTCCCCTGGCCTGTCCCTGTCTGTGGGTCACTTGTTCTCAAGGGCAAACTTGGTCTTCTCATTCCTTCAGGTGACCCTGGGCCAATGGGCCCACCAGGACGACAAGGGCACAGGGGACCAAAAGGAGAGAAGGGAGAGAAAGGTAGGAACACGTGCCATCCCCAGGAGAGCAGGGCTGGACTGTCAGGGAGTGGTACCAGCCCATCCCTGGGAATAGCTGGAAAACACAGCCCCACTTTTTTGGTTTGGATCTTTTGTCTTTTTACATGGTCTTTTCAACTAACCCTCCTTTTGATTTTTCTGGTCACCAGGTGAACAACTGTACGTTGGCAGAAGAAAAAGAAGAAGTGCTGGTGTTTAAGGAAAGAGGGAGCTCAGTTCTGCACAGGGCAGCATTCCCAGCAGCCTATAGAGAATTAGCCTGAGTCTTCACTGCCTTAATGCTAAAACATCCTCACTGCTCAGCTGACCCCTTAGAGTTGATAGTTCAGATCTGAATGTCTGTTGTGTGTGTCCAGCATGGCCCTAGTGTGGGTGTTTGCTCCTCTTACTGATGTTTGGCTTCATGCCCCTGGGCTCCCAGGCTGATATCCTTGGGCTGACAAGGGCTTCCTGTCTCACCTAGTCCAGGCTTCTTGTATTACTCCCAGATATGTAAAAACCTGGGGTTTTTAACAACTAGCCAACTATGCAGAAAAAAGAAAACAATTCCATCCTTACCAAATGCATGCTTTATCAGGGATCAGATGCAGCCCACAAGGCCCCATGAAAAACCCTGGGCTTACACTGCCCTGGGATTCCCTCTCCACAAGTTCTGCCAACTCCAAATGGAGCCCATTTACAGCAGCACAGCGAGACAGGACACACCCAGGGGCCGAAACAAAGCACTTTTAAACATAATTTGTTTATCTTTTAAAAATATTTTTGTATTTTTTCTGGTTTTTTAAACAGTGATGAAAAATAATCTGTAATGTAAACAGCCCAATTAAAGTGTGTTTTTAACCCCATCCCTGAACTCTTCAGGATGACGGTTCTGTGCATGCAGGTTGTTGTGGGGCAGGGGTACAATGGTAAATACAATGGCACAACATTAAATACTTTTATACTCAGTTATTTTAAACATTGTAAATCATCCCATTCACTCCAACGCTTGTACAAATCACTTGTATTTCATGCAAGTTTTCCATCAACAAAACTGAGGCACTCTCAGCAAACTGTGATTTTATTGTATTTACAGCAGAATTATTACAATATTCTACAGAAAGCCATGAAATCAAATTACTTGGAAAAACAAGACAAAAGAACCCCCAAAACTGTTGTATGGTTGCTACTGCAAGTTCATTTCCACCAGCTGTACAGAGACTTTTAGCCAATTATTCATCCATCTCATGATTTTTGGTTGCTTTCTGTAAGGCAAAAATAACTTGGTTTGCAGTTAACACAAAACATTCAACAAACTGCTGGGAGAACACGAGGCCAGCAGTGCCTCAGGCGCGTGTTTTGTCACAGGATGCTCCTGCTCTGCTTGGCTTCCTGACAAGAGAATGGGGTGGCAGTTCAACATTAGATACCACTCAGTGTCCCTTCCTAGTTTCTGTTCTTCCCCCTGTTTTAGGACTGATTCTCATTACCAAAGAGGCTTTACCACCTAACTGTAAATGTGGAAGACTGTTAAATCAGGGTAACTCTGGACTCAGCCATTCCCTTCTGCTTTCAGTACAGGGGAAGCACACGAGCCCTTTCTCATGGGTTGGGCTTGAGTGTGTTTGTGCTTCAGGGGTTTTCCTCTGGCACCACTGACTGCCCAAACACCAGATGTGCAAAGGAGCTACAGAAACAAAGCACGAGGACTGAGCTGGGGAAAGGGGATGCAGAACAAATAAAAGTTCTGCAAAAGAAACACCGTAATTTCATTTGTCTTCTCCTTCTCTTTATCTGTTCTTATCTTTCACAAGACTTGAGAAAAGATGGGCATCCTGGCCTTGGCCTGCCTGTGAACAAGGAAGGATAATTCTCTCTAATCTTACTTCAACTGCTGTGAAGATGGCAGAAGTAGAATGTGGAATGGGAAATGGGAAATTTGCATGGACACATCAATGCAAAGAAGTTTCAGAGATCCAGAAGTACAGATTTTGATGTAAAATGACCAGAGTGTAAATGCTAGCTTAGAACTTATCAACATAGCGATGGTCCTAAACACTCCCCCCGCCCTCTCCTCCAACAACTGGAGTCACTGTCTTCAGACTTGCCCCTTCTGCCTGCAGCAGATGAACCAAGAAGCAGTAGATCAGTGGAAGCAACTAGCACTGAGCTTATTTGTACATTTCAGTTTTCAGCAACACTGTAGTTCTGACGTCCTGGGAGCTGCAGCTGCAAAACAATTTTGAAAAGAAGGCTGCCTAAAAGTGGACTCAAGGGCCTGAATTTAAAACACCTTATTTGAATCTTTCCTATACCAAAGCAGGCTTGAAATACTTGCAAGGCAGATACTATTTCAGTTGGAGAATCATCTTAAACTTCCTATGTGATACTGCTGTCACAAAAGACATGGTGGGACAAAAGGAATTTCATTGCTTAACTCTGTCTTAGTTAAGGTGCTATGTTTCCAATTTTTAAGGAATAGAATTCAGTAGAATGGAGTTATCATAAAGTCCTCTGGAACAGAAGAATAATTTCTTTAACTGTGTGATTGATTAGATATTAAATACCCATGAATGGAATTTTAAAAAACATTAGCTTAAAAGATTACCTGGAGAAAAGGATACATCTCCGACTGAACATCAGTTTTTAATGTGATGTGAAAAATCATTGTGAGTGAATCCTGATGATCAGGACAGTGCAGCCCTGCCACCATGGAATTTGAATTCAGGTGCCAATTCAAATAAAGGTTTTCCTTCAGAAGGTGTTTACAAATCAGGACCTACATAATCAATCATAGTAATTTCAGTACTGTATCTTTACATGCTGTATATAGTTCTCATGTATAGACCGGTGACAGCAGAGTGCTTGGAGAAGAAACATTTGTTTTATGGGAATCAGGATCAAATGCTGGAGTATTCCTTCATCATAAAAAAAGCAGCAAAATTCCCCTGAAACTTCAGAAGATCAAAGGCTGCCACAGGCCATTTTCCCTTGGGTTGGTAAGTCCTCCTCAGCCAGAATCTCCTAAAAACAGGGGCACCACGTGCACCCGAAGAACTTTAGCATCAGATCTCCCCAGATGCCCTAAGCAGTGCCAAAATGCACTTTCAGAGCTCAGGAAGCACATGGTGCGAGGCTGAGGCCCTGCAGGCAGTTTTTCCATCAGGATCAGTTGTAAACACAGGAGGACAACCCACACACAGCACTGCAATCCAGATATTTATTGCCTTTGCTCATTTTCCTGTGGACAGAATTTACAATGTAATAAAACACAATGGCGAGCAAATACTGACTTGTGGTCAGCTTTGGAAGTGTGTGGGGACAATGAGATCTGCCAACAACGTCCAATTTTTAAGTAAGTACATTGTTTTGGCTGCAGAAAACACGCCTCACCACCCTGGAAATGGAGCTGCTAACATTCATTAGGGAGGTGACATGAGATAGTACTGAGATTGAATTTCACATCTCAGGAGATGTCTTTTAGGCCTATGTGAGACTAAATTAATTTGAATTGAATTTTCTGACACTGATACAATATTGGAACATCTCTCTCACATTCTGCGACTCTTATACCCAATTTTATCAGTCTAGATGTGTAAGTTCCCATGCTAGTTGTTGTTATCACTCAGAAAACATACTTTCACTCTTGGTATCAATTCTCAGCACAATTCACAAGGCTGCAAGTGCTTCACAGGGCTCCCCACCTGGAGACCTGAGCAAGGCTTCCATTGCCACATCCGATCCCTCCCTTCATCCCAGAGCTCAGTTACAGTTATTTGTGCAATTTACAATGAGATCAGATTGCAGGGCCTGTGTGAAAAGGATCTTCAAATAAAAGATGTAAGAGATTCAGACAGAGGTAAACAAGAATGCCAATACATATTAGCAACGTATCACTGAAACTACCAAAAACATGAAGAGAAGATTATTAACATTTCCCTGTGAGGACTTAATGGGGAGGAATGTAGACATAATCCAGAAGAGGAGATCTGCCTGCCCTGCCTACTCCCCAAGTAAAGCACTGAGCCTACTTCATATGAAATTGCAAACAAATTCTGTTAAATAGAGATGAAGATCATTTAATGTTATCTTAGTAACAGTCAATTTATGAAGGTGGAGCTTAAAAAGCAAAAGGTCTTCAAAGACTTTTTTCTCCCTACTAAACAAACAATTCAAAAAACTTTGCATTTAGCAACAGGGAACATTTTAGAGATATGGTGTGTGAATTTACAACAGTACACAATACACATTTAAAATAATAAAATGCCAGAAATTAAGGCTAGCTATTAAAGTAATTATGCTATCAAAAAGTTACAAAATTTAAATTAAAACATGCATTTTCCAATTTTCTTTTTACTGTGCTGTAAATTAAGTGTCTTCATTGAGAAGGTATCGGTTCAACGTCCAAGGATTTCAGCATCCAACATTTCAACCACAGCTGATTAAAGTCCTATGTTAATTTCTGAGTTCACTGCCATGCAGCAACACTGTTCCCATGAAATGAATGCCATGGAATGGGCACCAGTTGCACAGTCAAAGCAAGCAAGCAAAACAAAACAGGTGCAGTTGATGCCCAAAGAGATAAGAGAAAGTCAGGCCTCAAAAGACAGAAAGCAAATACTATTTTACACATGGAGCTCCAATATACCCAAGTACAGCTTATAACACTGTCTTGATATGACTCAACCTCCATCCACCAAAAGGAGTGCAGCAAAAGTGACCTAATACAGCTCCATTTCCCTACCCCGCTACAGGAGACAGTTCAGATTTCCCACTACAGATCAGCAGGCAAATAACTTATGGTACATCTAGGAACTCAAAAAACAAAACCTGCCTATGTTAGTAGGTGGCAACACAAAAGCAAAACACCCAGCTTCATAAAGGAGTTTGTCTATATATTTAACTTAAATCTTTCCTTAAAATAAAATGACTAAAATAATAATAATTAAAAAAAAGGAATAAAGGAATCTAACACTTCTAGTGAAATCAGACTTTAGCCATGGTTGTTTATAAATATGACCATCCACCTCCACTTCTGTGATGGAGTTCAAATGAACATGCTTTGGTAAGAACAGAACAATGGCTCTACCCATTCCAGGTACAGTTAGAGAAACCATGTGCATTTTGCACACTGCTTTCTAAAAAATACATTCTACAGTTTTTCAATTTGTAGAACTAACCACCTGTATGTAATAGCTAAAGAAAATAATAAACTGTGCATTTTAAAGTTAGCATTTTTTTCACCTTTACATATTTTAGTGCAAAATATTTTAGGGTGAGGATTTACAACAAAAATGGCAGTAGCAGCAAGAAATCTTGTTTTGTACAGTAATAACAATGCTAAGGAGTTTTGTGTTTTTAAATGACAAAACCTTATCCTGTTGCCAGGATCAGCATATCTAAGTGTTTCAGGCACTGTATTAATTAAACTAGCACCCCATTTCATTATGGAACTAATGGACAAAACATGTCATGGAGATCAGCTCAGTTTAATTTATGCCAGAGGTTTCTTTTAAAAGAAGTTGCAAAGGCTTTTGCTTTTGCCAGTTGTGTTTAAGCATAAGGGTTTGTTTTTCTGATTACTGGCATGTTCTCAGTAATTAGTTTCAGTCCTTGCTATGAAGACACTGCTCACATTATGAAATTTTAAACCTCTCATGGCAGTTTCAATTGTGGAATTCTCTCGTGGAGAAATCTGATGCTTAAAAAACACAGTAGCTGAACTAATATTACACCGTTTAAATGTTCAGATGAGAAACCATTTCTTTTGTGATGAGAAAGAGCATAATTAATATTTCAGGCTTAAAGTCAAAACCGTAGGTAACGTACTTTTAGAGACTGGGATAAAAAGCCCACTTAAGTCTTGAAACATCTGAAGGACGTAACAATACCACTGTACACCAACACTTGGTTCGTTTCTTCTGTTCAGGGGAGTGAAGAAACTGCTCCTGACACTGATTGTCTCCACTGAAAACAGACAAGTGAGGTCCCCGATGTTCATACGCTGCGGTAAGTCGGGTTAGACCGTAGGGAGGGAGAATTCCAAACACAAAAAAACCGACAGAAGTTCCCAGAGTTAGGGCCCAGTGGAGTGAAGGCTGGGGATTGGGTAGAATTTGGAAATCCGGCTTTGTGTTGAAGGATTAAGGCATTCGGATTCTCCAGTCATTTTAAAGAAAACTTCCTGTTCCTGCAGTTTTCTGGCAAATTCTTCTTCCAGCATCTAAAACCAAAATCAGATTGTCACAGGATTAACAAGGCAAAGTACAAGAAACCCGTTTATTGTGGAGACATTTTGTCTGATCTATCTGAACTGTGTGAAACACTAGTACATTCCCTTTTAAAACAAAATAATCCCCCAAGACCAACCTCTGCCACAAGCTGTATGTCTGCTATATGTCACTCAATTTCTGTAGTAACCTACTGGCTTCTGAAATAAATTCCTAACCCCAGATTTACCTCCAGTTAAGTTTTCCATGCAAACCTGCACTCATGTGCTGCAGGTGGGAGGCCTGCAAAGAGGCTGGTAACACCCAGCCTCTTTTGGTGCACCTGCCCTTTGCTCAGCTTATGCAATTTTTTAACATCTTTTATTATACAGTGAACTGCAACAGCTTTGTACAGCAGCTTGACTCTCCTCCTCTGCAACACTTTTGTACTGTCTGTATATCCTAGATCAAACCCTTGATAACTTCCTGATCCATGAACTGCTCCCATTTACCTTTTTCCTCGGTCTCAATTTCTCTCTCCATTCCTTCAGTTCTTGGCTGTGCTCTTCATCCAGCTCTTTTAGCTTCTGAGTCTCATGCTCAACCAGTAGATGGCATTTTTCATTCTTAAAACAAGATAATCCTTATGTAAAACTAATTCAGATTAGGCAACTCAACATTTGTACAGTGACATATGTTGTCCTAATTCTTTCTAATTAGCTCATTCCGTGTAAATAGTGACGTGAATAATTACAAGACGAGAGTATGTTACGAGGCTGCATTTTCAAAAGCTGATCTTTCCATCGGAGCCAATTGAGATAAGAAACACTGGTAAAGCCAAATACATTGCTAAGCATCATTAAGGCAGCTGCTGAGGGTGTTATTCAAAACTGTGTTTCACTGCCTAATGATGCTTTTCAAGGTCAGGCAGCGTTTCTGCTCTGCTTTTTAAAGACAGTCTGTATAATTTATTAAAACCAATTACATTAAAAAGGAAGCTGTTTTTTGGAAATATTTCAGCTCTTGGTGCTAAGAGCTGACACAAATAAATGGAGCTTAAAGAAGAGACAAATGTGGTTGCAGAAACAGCCTCAGAACTGCCCTGTGAAAAGTGTGCTCAAACTACACCTCAGCTTCACATTTCTCTCAGTAAGGTACCTGGGCATCTGCCTCACTTTCAGATGACTTTTAAAGCATGACAAGAAAAAAAAACAATTCTTTGGCTTCAAGTCTCTGCAGTTTTTTAAGAGCAGTTGGCAATGGTTGTGTTTCTAGAGTTCCAGTACCAAACGGGTCTGATGCACAGTACAGAACCACAACCACACAAACAACAGCACTTGGCTAGTCCTGAGTGCAGCAAGGGGCCAATGTCCTTGTAAAGCTCAGGGCAGCCATAATCTGCTCAATTTTACTGGAGCTGAAACTCTCACAAGGCTCCCACGGTACTTGGGGATTTGCTGGGGCATATTAGTGGCACAGCCAGGGACTGTTTTTGCAGGATGTAAGAAAGTGAATAGAGTAGAATGAGCTTCATTGGTCACTGCACGATTTTTCTAAGCAAAGGTTATCAGCAGGTGATCATTTAATGCTTTAAAACTGCCTTGTGTCCCTGAAACTGGGAAAAGCTGATTTAACAGAAAAGGAGATCTGGCCTCTGGTATCCAGCAGAAACTTTTACAAAATGCATACCAAAAGAGACAAATCAGAGCTCCTTATCACAAGAAGAGAATTCCTTTAAGTACCTTCCAGAAGCTCACATGCAAGTGGCAGCACTTGGTAAAAACCTCCTCATTCCTGTACTGCTGCAAACTTCTCGTGGGTAATGCCTGGTGCTGCCTACCTCTGTTCTGATTAATGACATTCCAGCAAAATCAGGTTACAAGGAAATGTTGTCTACAGAAAATAGCCCTGGGAACTTGACAGATATTCCAGAAGTGATCATCTACTTCTGTTTTATGTTCTTCGTGCATTTAAAATGGTTCCTCATTAACTGATGGGAACATATGAATCTGGCAAAGCAGAGCACTGCAGGCCTTTGAAAACAAAGTTGAAAAAACTCTATATATATGTAAAAATTAAGGAAAAGGTGTTTCTGCTTTGCCTGCATCTGGTATTAACCTAAATCTTCTCACTGAATGGTCATTTAGTATCATCCATTTTTAACCTGTAACTGATGCAGTTCCCTGATGTTTGCTTCACACTGCAACTGAAGGTCCCGCATTTGGTTTTCGTGTTTCTGATGCTGCGCCAGTCTCTCATTCTTCTGCCTCTTTTCTTCTTGAACAGCAAACTAAAAATAAAAAAAAAGAGATTATTTATCTTGTGCCTCTGAATAAAACAGTTTGCATGAGTCAAAGAACTGCATCTAATAACGGTTCTAGAAGATTTAACCAATAGTTTTCTCTACTTTTTCTTTTTAAAATTCTTACAAAGGAAGTGCCCTACAGTTTTAATTCCATTTCTCTGTCTGTACTCTGGTTTTTCCTTAAAATGCAGCATATTTCACTTCCAGACTCCTGAAATTACCTCCCTCTGAAGCTGTGACACAGCAGTGCAGCTGCAAGCACTAGTTAAGGCTGGTGTTAAACACCTACAGGAGACCATATTTTCCCCATTTTTCATCCTTCCAGTGCTCACCATATGAAACCATGATTTGTGACTGTGGTGCATCATTGGAAAGCAAATGTCTCAACCTCTGCACAGCATTCCCTTTTGAAAAGTGAGTTAATACCTACCTACAGCTTTAGTTCTAAAGCTCACAAAAATCAAGCACCTTTAAAAATGTTTCACAGAATCACAGAACAGTTGAGGTTGAAAGGGACCTGCAAAGATCAACCTCCCTACTCAAAGCAGGGTCACCAGAAGGATGCACAGGACTGTGTTTTGTTGGGTTCTGAGCATCTCTACAAGCTCTCTGTACAACCTGGTCCAGTGTTTGACCATCTTCACACTAAAAAAATGGTTTCTCATGTTAAAGTTGGACTTTCTGTATTTCAGTTTTGGCTGCTGCCTCTCACCCTGTTACTGGGCACCACTGGGAAGAGTCTGGCTCCACCTTCTTTGCTCCCTCTGTTGGGTACTTATAGATATGGATAAGACCCTCCTGAGCCTACTCCCCTCCAGGCTGAAGCATTCCAGGTACTCCAGGTGGCTCCTCATGTCAAGACACTTGAGTCTCTCAGGCATCTTCAAGGCCCCAACTCGCTCCAATAAATCTGCGTCTGACTTGTACTGGGAAGCCCAGGACTGGACCCAGCACTTCAGAAGAGTCTCCCCAGAGCAGCAGGGAAGGATGATTTCCTCTGACCCCACCCAATGCATCAACCCAGTTATGTACCACCATCTGAGAACTAGTGAGAGTGCACTCTATTCCATGCTCACATTTATATCACATTCAGCATTTACACTATTAAAACTATCAAATATTAATTACCTGCTTAATTTTTTCACGATCTTGGTCTGGAGAGGCAAATGAATTGATTCTTAAACTTTTCTTAAACATGGCCATCCGAGTCTTTGCTTCACTTCGCTGGATTTTAGGCAGTCTGGCTCTTTCCTGAGTTTGCTTGTTCTTTAACTCCTCTATAAGGCGTTGATTATACCTCTGCATTTGTTCTGTTTCCTGCAATGTTAACCACGTGGAAATGTTACACAGTAACTGCGATGTTAGACAAGTGTGCATCTCTTTCCATCAATAAGTCCCCTGTGTGAGTCAGTGCCTCTCAGCAGAAACCACTCCCAGCCCCAGGAGTAACAGTGGGGAGGAGGGACTTCTTCCAGAGAGCTCTGGATCTTGCCCAACCCAAAGAAAATTCTCAAATAAATGTAAACACACATATATTTTACCAGGGCTTACTCAACTCCTGCACTGCCTTTTACAAAGCCTGTTATTCAAAAGGAGAAACTCCTTTTTGTGTAACTGAACTTCTGGGAAACAGCTGTGGAGGGGCAGTTTGCTGCAAAAGCTGGGGAAAGCAACAGCCCACATGGGATAAACCAGAGTGGACAGAACAAGCCTTCAGTGGAGGCTGCTCATGCTCTGATCACCAAGAGATCCTCAAACACCTCCCTGCTGGTTTACATTTTCAGAAATTGAACTATTTGCTTTCGTATATTCTATAAAAACCAAAATGCCTTGTGGAAAATAAGGATTTAGCTATAAAGAGGCAGTTGTCAGCTACTTGCCCAGAAGCTAATCCAGTTCATTCTGCTCATTTAATTCCAGGATTATTTACTTCTGAACAGATTTGTTTAAACACAAATCAAAATTGGTTTTGGTGGATAAGCAGAATTTGATATTTTTTATAGTAAAAGATTGATGTTGTGGTTGGTTGATGGTTTTTTTTTAGAGGAATCAAAAGGGACAATATCATTATTTATACTTCTGTATACTACTAAGGTATTTAAGTAAGATGACTAAGATTTTTTTTAATTTTAACAGAACATGTAACAAGTTTCAAAATACTTGTTTGGGTCTTGCCTGTGCAAACAAGCAGCACCAGGAGAGATCCTAACACTACTTGATTAAAATAATGGGTATTATAATACACAAGAGAAAGTGTCAAAGTCAACACTGACTTTTTCATGCCTCTTAAGCAGCTGGTGCCTCTGCATGAAGTACTGATCCTTGAGCTGCTGCTTGAGGAGCTGGTGTTTCTCCTGTAGGTGCCGCTCCTCCAGCTCCCAGAATGCAGCTTCACGAGCTGGAAGAAAGAGAAAGGCTGGTTCAAGGATTGCAATCCCATCCCATACTTCCTAACCCCTGGGTATATGTTCAGAAGTGGCCTACAAGTGCATTTTAAAAATAATTCTGTTTCATAGCAAATGATTTTATTGCAGTTCTAGATTAGTCATGAAGGTTTTTGACTTCTTAAAGTGAAGAAAGACCATTGTTTTACTAAACCACCAGTGCCTGTTTCTAAGAGAGAGCCTGGTGCTGGATACCTCTCATGAGCTGCTGTTTGTTGTTGAGGCAATCTCGTTCAATAGCGGCCAGTTCTGTCTTCTGCTGCTGAATTATTTTCTTCAGAGATGCATCCAGTTCTTGTTGCTGTTTCTGCACAAACTCCTGCTCCTGGTAAAAACCAATAGAAGTAAATTAAATTGGGTTCTTCTAACCACATTACATGTTGTTGAAACTCCCAGTTCTCTCAGCATTAGCTATATATGAAAACAAATACATCTATGAAAGTTTGAGCTAGCGTGCTTTGGCTCTCAAATTATCCATCTTTTCTATTTTTTATGTACAGAGCAGGTAAAAGCATATTCATGTTTAAATATAATACCTTCAGAAATAAGACCAAAGGTAACAATCCAGCCAGCTATCTGCAACTAATTCCATCTCTTTTCTCCCCTCAGAATAAGTTGCAGGTTCAGAGCTAGCAAAGACAATACTCAATCCAAAGTTGATCTCATTCTAAAAAGGGTTAATTACTCAGGTATGTAAGAAAATAAAGGTATGTATGGTTATTCTGCTTTTGGTGATTAGTTAAAGCCTATTTATTTAAACAGTTGGGTTTCAGATCTGCGTGGTTTATCCTGTCCTTAGGGCAAGGCTGTTGAGGCTGGGAGTTCTGCAGGACCACTGTGCAGACACCCCATGGTTCTGCAGGGCCCTAACCTGCTCACACCTGAGCTGAGCTGGCTCCTCACAAAGGGATTTATCACCTGCACTTTCCCATTATGCAGGTGTATCACTGCTACATCCCATCATGAAAAGCAGGCAGCATTGAGTCCCCCTCCCATGCCCCAAGACCTACTCCTGCCTTTCTTCTTTGCAACTATTAAAAACCACAGCTCCGAGCATGCAAGCATGCACATACACACACAAACACACACTCTCACACCCACTATAAGAACAAGAAATTGAATCAGATGCTTCTAGCACAATATCAAAGTCAAAAGAAAAGACAATGGCAGTTGCCATACAGTTTCCATACACCTACACTTTGACACCTTTGCAGAGCCAAGGTGGGCTGCTGAACTCAATAAAAAATGGAATTAAATGTTCATTTAAAGTACTTTTAATTATGACCAGAAGAATCCTGGTTTTCATCTTCACAAGAATAATTAACAGATGAGGCTTTCAGGTCTCATAGTGGACAGCAGAGTTACACTGAGGCAGGTAACATAAAGCCAGAGGTGAATTAAGCTGAGAGTGACAGACCTGAGGGTACAAAAAGAACTGGAAGGTGATGTCCGTAAATTAAGTCAGACACACCTAACCGAATTCATGGAATAACAAAAAATACTCTTTTTTCCCTTTATACCTGAAAAGGATAAAAAGGCTACAAGTTTAATATTCTGAGGGTGCAGATACATAATTAACACTGTTTAATTTTCTGGGAGATTTTTGATTTGGAGGGAGTCGGGGAAAGCTGTTCTAGTGTAGCTATGGTCAAAAAGTGATTATGCTTGAGCTTTACACTTTTAATCATTTAAATATCATTGCTGCTCTCTCTACAGAGTAACTCTTATGAAGTTTTATACCTGCTAGTGCTCTAAGATAAAATAGGCAATCTCAGGAAACACGCTGGCCTTTCCACTTCTCATATCTACTCAAGTATCACATAAAATAAATGTCACTGACTTTACTAAAGAATGTGTTGGGTGGTTAAAAGGCAGACAGTTCAAGACAGTCAACCTTTTTCAAAGTACCACTTGGTTGTGCCCAATAAGTATCTTAAAATAAACTCAAACATATTTAAAAGACATGGTTTCACTGCACACAAAGCATACAAGTCACACAATGTTCCTCACATGTGCTGAACAAATATCATGTTGCATGTGTGAACCCTCAGTGTCTTGCTCAGACTGAGTACTGTCTTTTGGATCTTTTGACTATGGATAGTACACAATTACCTAAAGTGGTGCTAACCAGTCTGGAGACAGTAGTGACATTGATCAGCACATATGAGCAGAAGAAGAGAAAACACACATCTGGAAAATTAGGAAGATAAACTTTCACTGTGTTGCATTATGACTTACATCCTGCATTTGTGCGTTGAAAAGTGTACATGAAGACAACTGAAAAGACTGAATCATAACCTGAGCAACACCCTGTGGGACACAATGTAATTCTGTGTCATAATATAGTAAAATGTATTTCTATTCTTAAATAAAGGAAAAATAGATCTGCTGTACGTTAGTAATAAACATTTGAAATGTCAAGGCTAATCACACATCTATGCTGATGGAAGTTCTAGATATTCTAAAACTAAACAGCTGTACCTTGTTCAGTACTTATCATTCCAAGTAAGGGTATTTCACATTTAAAATCTTTCACCTCTCTTCAACAAATTGAAACCAGCAAAGGAAATTAATCATGTCACTACAAACACTCTGAAAAATTAGATTTTTGTTTCCTTAAAAAGTTTAGAGGCAGGTATCTTTGGTATGGGGAAAGTACTGCAACTCAATCACCTTCTATCCTGGGAAATCCCTTCTTAAATTAAACACATAATCGAATAAAGTTGCTATTATTTTCTACTAGGTCACTCACATAAACATTTAATCTTTAAGTTACTCAATCCAAACCTGCTCTGCTGTGGTTCGAACTCCCTCTGTGCAAGCTATGGATCAAAAAGCCAGTATTTTTCTAAAATACTAGCCCTCTTTCTAGCTGGATCATAGAAAAGCAGCACGTCTGAAGGCATGAAATCACAGATGTTTTGTAAAGTTTCCATACACCTACACTTTGACATTTAAATAACATTTTACCTAATCTATTCTGCTTCTATAAACAAGATGTCTCATGCTTACATATTAGGTACATCTTCCTCCTCTGCACTTGTGGAGTTCAAAACTTCCTCCTGACTATAACCTTTAAAATTTGAAGGACCCGTGGAGTACTTACCACTCATAAAAGCACTGTAAATAAACTTGCTGTAGAAAAATACCATTCTTTTTCAGTAGAGCACACAAAATCCTACACTTGACAGTACAAACCTGGCAACTGCTGCTCCTACATTTCTACCCAGTTAAGTGCAATATGTGACATGGGAGTGCTTGAAGAAAGAGCAGTCTGTAGGGTTAGTTTGAGTTAAGTTCCATATTCACTCAACAACAACAAGTGAAATCATCAAGCTGTGTGAATACTGCTGCCTTTTGTATTTTAGTAGCTTGAAGCTGCCGTTGTTACCTGAGCATGCTGGCTTTGTGCAAGCTCCTCTTTCTTGCGTTTCATGAGCTCTTTTCTCAGCTCTTTTGGTGCTTTCTCCACTTCACAAAAAACCTACAGTGTATATAAGCATGCAGAAGGTGGCAAAAAGAACACTTGGTCTCCACAGCAAGCACTACTGTGAACATAGGGACATGCAGGTCAAGCACTAGAGGTAGTGGGAAGCATGCATTACTTCAGTGGCAGGGATGTTAGTTTAGTGAAAGAGCTTTATGAAAAGAGAAAGAACAATAGGTGCTTTATGCATGCCAGCAGTGCAGAGAGGAGGGATGTGCCAGTGCTTTTTGCATGCAAATGCTGCCCAGTGCCCTCAGAAATGGCAGTGCCTCGCTTGTGCTTCCATGCAGCTGCCAGGAGAGCCAATAGTTGAGAAAACCACCACCTGCAAAAGTGGTATTTTCTTGAATCACTATGGCAAAAGGACTACAGAGTATGTTACCTCACATAAAGCTGTGAAAAATGGTTGGAAGCTTGAAATAACTTCCATTGAAAACCAGCTATTTCTGACACAGTTTCTAACCTAAATTTATAAGATGCCATTATTAGTGTCTCTGACCATAAGCGACATCGACACAGCTTATGATTTCAAAATAATCATACAAGCAAACAGAACATTATTTGGTTGTGTTTGGTTCTGAAGAATTTAAAGCAAAACCCACCAATAAATAAGAGCGTTTTCAAGAAACTTTTCGTGACACGTATGCTGGGATGGAACGTGCTTCAGTACACGGTGAATTAGACAAGATTAGCAGAAAGATTCTAAATATAACCTGGCTAAATCAACTGACTATTAATCTGTTAATTTGCTGATGAGTTTTGTTTTTCAGAACTACAAAAATGTAGCATTGTACACTCCAATATAACATGGATAGTTTTAGAGCAGCAGCTGCATTTTCCTTCAAACTGTACATCGCCTTTTTAAGCTTTAATCACAAACTATGCACCCAGAGACAAATGCCTGTTTGTTTAATAGTGGAAGCATCACCAGAAAACAGAGTCCAAATCACCACATGCTATTCCTGTGTCCATGAAAGAACTGCTTTTAGCTCAGAGCAATATGTAAAATTCTCCCAATTTCCCATGTAGGACCCAATCACCAGTGAACAGAGAGAGACTCAAAATGCAAGAGGTACCGCAAAAGAAGAAAAATTGTTATTTACATATGAGCATACGGTTTAAACTGAATACAACTTATTTTACAATGCTACAGGATTTGTGCTACAGGATCATTCTATGCATTGACAAAAAGCTTTGGCAGTTTGGCTTTCTAAAGAAATTTCTGAGTCTAGTAACTATTAGAGCAAACACTAGAGCTATTTATATACATATGGGCACTATGCAATTGAACCTAAAATGAAATAAAACAGCTTTTAAGATGCAAAATCCATATAGAAAGATATCACCTTTTCTTAATCCAATGCAAGTGAATTAATTGCACCAGTGGTCAGTGTCAGTCTTTTTGCCTTAACTGTATGACATTTATGAAATTAACTGTAAAAGGTTTTAGGTTATCCAGACTTCTCTCTCCTGGCTTTCCTTTCTGAGCTAACAAACCAAATCCATATTACTGCTCTCACTGCATATAGAGAAATTCTAAACAATTACTGCACACATTCAATAAAAAAATTTAACAAATTAACAGAAACTAAACATATCTGAAATTATTGTCTTTGAAATTCTAATTTGTTAAGTATTTTCTAAGTAACTACAGCTGGGGTTTTTTAAAGTAGAAGGTTCAAATATTTTTCATAGTCTTTATGAAAATACCTTTTCTTGATTTAGTATTTAGGAGAAAATATTTTATTAAATATTCTGTGAAAAATAAAATCTTCTAACTTGATGATGTTTTATAGATTAAATCAATACCTTAAGCTCCCTGTCAGCTGTTTGTATTTCACTTTAGGCAGTTAAACAAAAGAAACAATTCTGACTGGTAGCGACACTTCCAAACCTCAGTACAGCACAGGTGTGACAAGACTTCTGAGAAACCTAATCTCAACTGTTTGCTATGCCCATACTCCTTGTTTTCTGTATTAGCATCATCTCTTACCTCTTTTTTTTTGTTTTTCAGCACATTCTGGAATTTGGACAACTCCTTCTCCTGCTCAGCCTTGATGCGCTTTGCTTCATCCCGTAAGCGATTTGTGTGCTCCTGCTCCAGGCGCTCGATCGTCTGCTTCTGCTGCTTCTCCAGGTTCTCTATCTCCTGATCATACTGTCGCTTTTTACTCTGGAAAAATCATTTGGCACCTTCTTTTAGAAAGCTAAGTCCTGGTAAGCGAAGTGCTGTAGCACAGCAAGCCCCAGCACAAGCTGGGCACCCCATAATGGAAAATACTGGCTTTTATTTAAGAATGAGGGCTAAGCTAGAGCCATCATGGCAGGAAACACCTGATTGCTCTTAGCACTATTCTGCCTACTCCATCAAGATATCATCTTTTAAGAGCACCAAAATGCAGAAACTCACTGTCATTTCCTGTTCAAAACGTCTGTACATCTGCTCTCGCTGCTGTAGGAGCTTATTGCTGAGCTGCTGTTGGGCTCTCTGCTCCTCTTTCTGAAGAAGTCTCAGCTCTCTCAGCTCTTGACGTCTGATAAGGACAAAGAACAGTTAATACTGATGGGAAAACAAAAGAAATGGAAAATGACAAAAGACAAAAGGACCATTGACAACTTGGGCCCAGTAAATCTAATTCTGAACTGACTGTCTTAATAAGAAACACTTTAAATTCACTTCTACTAAAAAATGTAAATTAATCCCCAAATATAACTGACGTAAGATCATTAACCCCCTTGTTTTACTCAAAGAAAAAAAAAATACCAGCTGCTAACCTCTTGAAAATTTTCCTTTTAGAAACACTTACCGTAGAAATCGCATTTCTTCACTTTTTGAGTCATTTTCAGTAACTATTTTTGATGTGGTTACACTCACTTCTACTCCATCAACGACAAACTTCCGAGTTTTCTTTAACGTTTTTTTCTGTCTTCTAGTTTCCTAAATTAAGCATTGATAAGTTATTATGTATTTCTTTAGGTTATATCTTTTTTTCTCCTTTTTCTTAATATTGAATTATATCAAATATTTCTGGAAGTGTCTTCTATACAGTAATCAAAAGTTCTTCTCACTTACCAGGTGCCTCACCAATCAAGTAAGAATTTGAAAAATTCCAATAAACTGAAACTTTCTAGTAAAGAGAGGAAAATTGCAAATATTGATTATCCAAAGTATCAGAAGAAAAAAAAATTAAGCCAGAAGCTCTGAGGAGAACTGATACAGTTTTATTTTCAAGAGCTGAAGACAGCTGCATTTATTCTTTGCTTTTGAACCATGACCTCCCCAGTCATCAATAGGTATTTAATTCTGAAAATCAGTTCTGAAACAGGATAACTTATTCACCTACTTCCTCCTGCTTTGGACATAAACAAGTGAGTTTATTTTTTTATTGATATATATTAGCCAAAAATCAAATAATGATCTTGCTGACAACTGGAGAAGTGTCAGTTGTCAGAGCTGCTGTTGTTCCATTGCAAGAGGAGAGGAACCCCAGCTGAAACTGCACCATCTCCATTGTGTCAGGGAACTGCAAAAACCCTTATGTTTAGCACAGCTATGCCAATCTATGATTTTTCTGTTTGGCTGTCTTTCTAGGTTTGTTTTTCCTGCATTCAAACCCATGTTACACAGTTACTACCCTAACATGGCTATATTCATATTAATACAAAGACTACAAATAAAGTTCATAGTCTGGAATTTGCTTCCTCCTAGTAAGGTCATTCATAGCGACATAACTGCACGGACACAGTACAACCATAGGAGAACACTGACTGAAATAAACAAATCCAGCACAATGTCTGCCTTGGGTCTCCCAAATCCAAACACAGCCAGAAGATGGAAGTGACAGGAATTCAGTATTAGATTAGATGGTCCAAGAGATTTTTCCCATTGAACAAGAATTCTGTGCATTTAGCTGATCTTCTTGAGTATCAGCTCTGATCTACAACCATTCACAAATTTTGATGTTTAATGTTGTTACACTTGCTGTTACAGGTTATACAATTATGCAATACAGTAAGAAGCTAATTAGCATAAGTGCACATAATGCAGCTATTGTTATACGGTGCAATTTACAATACTTTGGTTTCTACAAAGTTTTGTATATATGTGCCATACTGCTTTCTCCCTCAATACTTTTCTTTGTAGCAAAGGTTACACTTGGAGATAATTTCAGGGTTACACTCACATGAGATTTTATATTAAAAAATATATGCTTACACTTACCTGTAAAGATATTGATCCTGTCTCTTTGTTTTTACTAAGGAAACTAGAAATGGACAAGTTCAAATCAATGCTGCTGTTATCAGCTGTAGAACCAGTGCCTGAATCTGCATCATTTTCCTTCAAATTCTCAGATTCCAGTTGCTGTAAAGTCTCAGTATTGCCTTGGTTATCTGTTTTGACCTTCTCATTTTCTTCAGTGCTGATACTAATACTGGGGACTGGAGTGACTTCAGAGTCATCAGCTTGTTCACTGACAGCATCTTGAAGCTTATTCTTCATTATTTCATCAGAGGTAACTGCTGGATGCTCTTTGTCTACCTGGATGTTGTTTTCTTGCATGTTCTCAGGTCCACACTCTCCTGAATTTTGGTCCATACCAGTCAGGTCATCCACCAGTTTATCAGGAATATCCTCAGGTTTGTTCTGTAATGCCTTCTGGTCTATGATGTCTTTTCCAGAGTCTTTGATCTTTGCTTCCTCTGTGCTGTTTATATTACTGATACCCTCATTTTCACTTTCTGCCAGTTTCTTGTCTACTTCGATCACTTTATCTTGGCTTTCTGATAGAGTTTCTTCAGAGCTGATTATCTCATGGACCTGCTTAGCCTGACTTTCCACTGGCTTATCCTCCAGCTCAGGTATTTTATCCCCATCACTGATGGGTGTTTCAGCAATAGCACCTATCTCCTTAACGTCGTCAATTCCATGCTTTGTTAGTTCCTTTTCTGCATCAGACACTTTAACTGTAGCTTTAGGCAGAGTTTCTGCAGCGGTATCTACTACTGCCTCTTTAGGAGCTTCACTTTCATCTTCCTTTTGCTCTGTATCTCTATTTTCTGCAGGGACCTTTTCTTCCTCACCGTCCAAGAGATCCGTTCCCTTCTCCTTCTCTTCTTTTTCACCAGTTTCCATAGAAATGCCTTCTTCAGTTTCTACCCTATCTTCACTTACTGGTACTACTTTCAGTTTGTCATCTTCTGTCTGTTCATCTGCCAAGGAATTTTCTTTCTCTAATTTTAAGTCAGGTTCGTCCTTTATTTCCACATCAAGTTCTTTACCATCTTTCTGGGGCTCTGTATCCTCATGCATTTTTTCCAGGCTTTCTGTATTCTTTTCTGCTGGCACCATTTTGCCTTGTTCCTCTTCACCACTTGGCAAAGAACCGTTCTGCACTTTCACATCGCTAATGGGAGTATCGTGTATGCCATCAGCTGTTTTCCTAAATTTAATGTCCTCAGATTCATCTCCAGTGGTTTTCTCCTCAATGGCATTACTTTCTGTTTTCTCAGAGAGAGATTCCAGGGCAGAAGCATTCTGTGAAAGTTTATCCTCTTCAGAGCTGGCAATACTAAGGTCGGAGGATGCACGTTTCTCTGCAGGTAACTGCTAAAAAATTGAAGAAAAAAAAAACATTCAATCATTTTGTAATTTAATCAAAGCACAGTTTTATGGAAGAATATGTGAAGAGAGGTCAATATTTGTATTCTCATGCAGTTATATCAATTTGATAACCTCAGAGTCCTTCACTTGGACTATCACAGAACAAGTGCATGAACTGCAGACAGGCTCTGAACAGAGTGTTTCACTGTGATCAAGGAAAGGGATCATGGTCATCAGCTACTCTTCAAAGGTCTTTTTCTTTTCATATTCCTTTTTTTTTAATCAGTTCAGCTCCTCAACAGTCTCAGCTACAGTTAGATTAACTTTGTGCCAGCTGGGCAAGAAGAAACTGTGTAGCTTTAGTTAGTGCAGCACTGATAAAATGCAGTATTAAGACCTTCTTCTGCTTCACTTTGTGTTCTTTGCTAAACTTTGAAAACTTTTCATCTGGTTTAAATCATGTTGAAACCCCATTAAAACGGTGAAAACCTCCAGCAGATCTGATTAAGTGGCAGTACAGAACTAGAACAGAAACAGTTACCTCACTGTAGAAACTGCCGCTGCCAGAATATGAATAAATGTTATCAGATTCCATAGAGACATCCAAAAGAATATAGTAATAAAGCATCATTTTAACCACAATTGCCCTTTCACTCTTCAAAGTGATTGTGATATCTGTCTGTGTGCATTTACTGCTAGAACCCTGTAATTTGCAGATCAGGCTTCTGATTTGCCATAGGGAACATCCTAGATTAGCTGTTGCAGCAAGCACACATTTGATTGTGCATTCCCTACCTTAAGGATTTCCCAAGCATACAGAAAATAATTCCTTTTAAGTTAAAATTGCCGTATACACACTTCTTTGTGTAATTGTTCTAGAAGTTCAGTGTTGATCTCCCAGGAGTGTTTAAAACTACCCCAAGTAAATTACACGAAGGGCTCTACCTCACACTTTCCTACAAAAGTGCTTGTGAGATGAGCCCCAGGGTGGACTTCACTGCAGCCCTCCTGGATGGATGGCTTAGCAGCTCATGGGAAGGAGGTGGTGGATGATCCATGGGAGGGGAGCTGCACCTTGGGAGCCCATGGGGTGGGCTGGGAACACACTAAGGCGGCCAGGGGACGTGAGGAACGTGCTGATGGGTGAGGGGGGAATGGAGACACCTGCTTGAGCACTTGGCTTCTCCAGCAGCGCAGGAGCAGCAGCTCTGGGAAGCACAAGGAGCACCCGGCCTGGGCGCTCTGCAAACTGCACCCCATCCCTGGACATCACTCTTTTCCCTCTGAGCAACCACAGTCATGCTCCAAGATTCTTAAAGCATCTTTACAACTACATTCATTATAAAATATGTGTTTTTTTCCTTTTCTTCGATAACCATGCTGTAAAAACACAAACTTAGTTTACAGTACTTGACAGTTACAGTCAAATACCTTTCTTAATCTTTTAAACACTTTATGAAGTACAAACACACGTTTCCTCATTCACTCAGTCATTATGACTTAAAATCATTTACACAAAAAGCAGTATCAGATTTTTAAAATATCACAGATACATAAAAAAAATTAGTTTTTATTAGCTATTATTTATTAGTTTTAAAGGAGTTCACACATGCTAATTTTGGAATTGCTGGCTACCTATTTTGTAATAAGTTTAAAGTATTTTATGATGTAATTCCTAGAAGATTTGATGGCAAAGTTGGGCCAATACAACTGAAACTGAATTCTCCATGAGAAATTGGCAGCAGCATATTAAAAAAAGTAAATTTTAAACTGACCAGAGAATTTTCTGTTTCTTCTTCTTCATCCTCATCTTTACCATCTTCAACTTCTTCTGTAACTTCAGCCTTAGCTTCTGCAATCAATTCTCTTATTGGTTTATTTGAAGTAACAGTAACAAATGGATGCTTGTGAAAACAAAAAAAATAAGCACAATATTAAGTGGTGCCTTCATAGTAAACAGCAGGAAAATCATAATCTGAAAGAAATATAACCTCAGAGAAGTGTTACTTTGGTTGCCTCACGTTTGAAGATTGACAATTAACATAACTGTTCCAATGTATTTTTTCTGCAGAAGTCTTAAAATCAAAACATTTGTATTCAAATATACTGTATAAGTAGTCTAAAAAGCTTGCTAAAATACAAATGATTCATTTATACTGACCTTTTTCACAATCCAAAGAATAGAAGTAGAAAGATTTTTAAAAAGGTTATTTTTCTTGGAATTAGGTTTCATTTCAGTTCCAGAGTTAAATTATTTCTTGACAAGCTTTATCTGGAAAATACACTTTCTAGAAAAAATAGGCTTTGTCTTTACAACAATTTTCCCTAACATGAACTAGAATTCTACCTTGTTCTTTAAGAGCAAGCAGGTACCTGTTCCTATCCTACTGCCTGAATCTTCTTTCTCTGCTTGGCCCTGCTGTTTAAATCTATTCAGCACATGCCAGATGGATTGTGGATAAAGCAAATGGGTGCTGACGTTAACCACAATCAAATGTACCTGGTCACATCTATTCCTGTTCAGCTGTTCTGCAGTGACAGCATTACAGAGGAGGGCTGAGCACTAAAGCTTTTAAAACACCTGTCAGCAACTGGCCACAGACGTAAACAACTCCTTCATCCATTGTAAGTATCAAAGTATAATTACTTACATGACGTAATTAGTCATATTACAGCAAAATATGTTAAACTGATAACCTGATCTGTGCTTGGTGTCATTTAATCCAATTTTACCAAATTAGGATCAATTTTAAAAACAGATTGTGGGCAAACACCTGATTTGAAAATATTTAAGTAGTTACTATAATACTGCCCTGCTTTTAAAAAAATACACAATAGGCTTGCCTTTAAACAACAGTTCTGAACAATTAACTCTTCCTACCTGTAGAAGTTGAGTTGCACTCCACCTTGCATCTACATTCTTTTCCAAACATTTCTTCAGAAAATCCTTAAAATCTGATGACCTACACAACAAGCAAATAGGAAGTGGTGGTTGTTCTATCTTAACATCAGAGTAGCATATAAACAGAAATATTCTTTAGGTTCACATGAATCTACACTGCAACTCCAAGTCCTGCTATTGATTCACGAAAACACAAAGGGAATACAGGAATGCCAAGACCAATATAGCACAAATACAATCTTTGAAAGGTCTGTCCATTATCAGAAGAATTTACTTTTTGCTCTAGACTATTAATACATCTTATCTGCTATATCACTAACTGAATCATGTGAAGACATTAAATCGACCAAATAGATAACAGCTTTTTAAAATATCTTCTTACTATAAAAATGCCTGAGTTTCCTTTCACCCAGCCTTTTTTAGATGGCCTTCAGATCTGTTACCACATTTGTAAAAAAGCTATTTCACGTACATTTCAAGGCAAAATCCGTAAAATACTTCTGTATAAAAGCTTCTATACACAACTAAGATCAAAAAAAGTTCAATTTGTGTGAGAAGACATATATACGTATACACACATGTACAAACATATACTGGGATTGTATGGACCTGCCTTAATGCATAAAGCCACACCACAAAGTTCAACAGGGCTGTGCTCTTCAAATTTAGCAAACAAATGACTTGGAATGTCTTACACTGGGGTGGGAAAGCTGCCAGTAAAATACAAACCATTTTGAAGGCTGTGCCAAGGTGGGCGGATCCGATTTGGCGATTTTCAGCAGCACTCGCATGGGATTCAGCTCATGATGGGGTGGCTCTATTTGAGCCATTTCTATTAAAGTAATGCCAAGAGACCAGATATCAGCCTTGTAATCGTATGGCCTGTCTTTAGAGGTCTCACACATTACTACTTCTGGAGCCATCCTGCAAAGAGAGCAACAAAGTTGCAGATGAGAAAATGCTTTTTGATCTGTTCAGAGCACAGTTCTGAACACAGACATGCACTGAAGCACTGCTAGAAGCACATCCTACCATCAGTGTATTTACACAGTATTTATCAAGCTTGTAATGTCAAATTAAATGTAACATTAAGATAGTAGTTCATACTAAAAAGTCACCAGAAGAGTGCACTTACCAATATGGTGTACCAATAAAAGAGTCTCTTCTTTGTATTGTTCTGGTGTTTTTAGCTGATACTCCAAAATCCGCTTAAAGCAAACAGTAAAATACCATTAACAGGGAGGTAGAAAACATACTCTATTTTTTTTTTTACTTTACAACTGTCTTTTAAAATGGTATATGTTCCAGAGCAAACATTCTTCAGTATTAAAACTTCAAAGTGAGATAAAAGTATTTGTGCTCTGATAGCTGAGTGCCAAGGTTTTATGGCATTTATAATAAAAGATCTTGAATAAAACTTATTCTACATTTCTAAAAAAAACCCCAAAGCATAATGCTACTGTTGGGCTGTATGGGACAAAAGCAAATATGTATATACTGCAGGAAAAAGTGCACTAAATTGTTTTAATTAGAAATTAATTAATTTCTTTAGCCTATAAAGTCTGTATTCATCAAACATGGCATCAACACCCCTTTAATCAAGAACTCATTCAATTTTTAATTTCAGGACTCAAATTTTCATGAAGTTACATTTCTCCTTCATCTTACAGGTTTCTTTCCACATGATTTTTCACTTTATAATAAATACCTGAAAGTTTGCATATATACTTTTCTTGTAATATCTACCCCCCCCCAAAAAAGAAGACATTTAAATAAGTGTTATATGCTTATAACAGACATAATTTTGTTAATGAAGATCTAGAGATTAGAGCAAAGGGACAAAGAGCCATATGTTGCCATCTTTAATCTGTACAAAATTACTTGATAGGCTCAATACTTAAGAAGTCTAATTTTGCTCTGAAAAAAAATCAGGCCTAAAATCTATTGGTTCAAAGGCAAAAAAAGAAGAAATTTTAAGGGACTACAGGTACTGAAATAATAAAAGTCTTATCCATATAAAAATAAAATGCAACAAAAGAAATTTATTTGCCATTCAAACGTGCAAAACAAGGAATTACCCATTTCTTTCTATAACAGAATCCAAATACAAGTAGTTTATAAGGAGTAAAATGCTCCTTTTAAAGGATGCTGTACATTTTTCATAATTAAATTGTGCCTTTTTTTAGAAATCTTAATTAGCAAATCTGAATGCATCACCAAACGCACGTGTGGAAGAAATCTCCCTCTGGTCTGAACTGTTAAGTAGTATCTTGACAGCCTGCAAGGTGCTGTGTGCCAGCTAAGCCTGACAAAATCTTAAAATAGTTCCAAGTCTGTATGAGGAGAAGCCAGGTCATGTGAGGAAATGAACTGAAACAAATGACTCTCTCTGACCATGAGACTCCTGCTGTGATCTGTGGTTTCTTTTACAGCAGTGCCAAAAGCTAAGACAGAGGTTCTATTACATTTGAACATCAGGCCTGTGACCCCGAGTGCATCACCAAATGTTCAGGCTTCAAAGAAAAGCTCCACCATTAAAGTTACATGGACTCTGCAGACTAAAAGAAAGCCAGATGCAAGGACTGTGTGCACACAATCATCTTGTACAAAAGGGATCTATGGAAAAGCACAATCACACTGAACTGATCAATACAGCAAAGCAGGTTCTTAAATATTCTCAGTTTCCTAATAGAGAAGGTGCACAGTACCTTGCTGAGACTGTGATCAATACGAGTTAGGCAGGAGATATATTTCTGAATTTGGACATATCTTGCTCATATTTAAAAGCAAAGTCTGTATCAAGGCTGCAAATTTAGAGCCCCAGTTCCATGTGGCAGTATTCTGATTCTCCTTACCTTTGCCCTCCGTGGATCCAAAGAAATACAACTGATCACACACCATGCAGAGGGAAGGCTTTGAAACCCGAGTGTGGGTGGGGATGTCATGGAACTATGCCATGGGTAGAGGCACTGTAAAGGCTGACAGCTTATACACATTTTACCCTGAAACAAAGTGGATCCAGATAATTCCTGCCCTTTCCTGGCTGAATGAAGGGATGCTATTCACCACTAGCAGCCCTTTGTCAGTTCTGCACGGAGGAATCCTCATCAGACTAAAAATGTGGATGACTGCTTAAACTGAGATTTAAAAACTCCCAGAAATCAACAGTAGTAAACTGTATTAATTTTATTCCAGATTGTCTTAATATCAGTGCAACAAACAATTGAAAAAGGTAGGGAAAAACTAAGCTGGGTAATTCAGATTGTTATCTCTCTCACAAAGGAAAAGACAACAGTAGAAGGCACTGCTTTTTGGTGATTGTGAAGAATGTTCTCTTTCCAAACTAAAAACTTCAAAGGGAAGTTCTGATGTTATCACAGAAAAGGTAAGTATAATCAGGAACTCTCTGGTAAGAAACAGTAAGACCTATGATGACTTCTTATGCTGACTTTGAAGTATGAAAGATGTGACAAGTATGGTCAGGATATTTGCTCAAGGTCTTGGTTTTTTTTTTTTCCCTTGGTAGTACCAAACCACTTGCTTCTGAAAAACCTCCCACTGTTAGATTGGTATTTCAGTAGGTAAATATTGAACTCTGGCAAACTACAGCTTAAGGAAAATACAATTAAAAGACCACGCCAAATTCCAGGAAAGAGTTTTATTTGCAACATGCTTACCTAGTTTAATGTCTCCATCTAATGTGAAAAGAATATTGCCAGCTTTTAGATCTCTGTGGATGATCTTATTCTCATGCAAGTAGTTCAGAGCTTCCAGTGTCTGCCTGCACACCACTTTGATCTGTGGCTCTGTTAACGGCCTTTCAAGCTCTACAAGAGAGAGACAGAAATAATCACAACATTTTTGCATTTAACGTTACATGTTCATAGCAAACACTATAATAATATATGGCAAAACTAATTAATCTGACACATTCTAAGCATCACGTGTCAGAAAAAAACTCTATCTTAAGAGTATTTGTTCCTTCCAGTAAAGATGTTATTCCTTGAACCCCACCCCCTTCTCATTATGAATTATGTATACCTACCTATCTGAACTGTGAAAAAGCTACATAGTTCAAAGACTGGTTCTTTTGTGTGGTACATGGAGATGCTAAAGACCAGATCTTTTACTTACTGGTATTAGCATTCAATTAATTTGAGAAATAAGCACAGAAAACCCCCTAACTTTAATGTAGATGCAATATAAAGAATTATCACAATGTACTTTGGAAGGTGGCAGTGGCAGGGGAAGAATGAGATGCTGAAAAGGGCTCATACTGCAATGAGCTTATAAGAGCAGAGAGCTCCACAAGCGGAGAACAACATTTTGCTTTCACCTAAAGGATTGAGACAAAAATGTACCTAGAAAAGTAAATAAACACTTTAAAAATAAAAGAAACACGTGTAAATACTAATTTTTAAACCCCAACATTCAAAACATACAGCACACCAATTACAGAAATATTTGTGTATCAAAACAGTCCACAAATGAAACGAGTCTCACAGTATATATTATCATTTTAAGGTATTAGGATTATTAGTTGAAACAACTTATTTACCCAGCATTACTGCATCTACTGCTCCTCCTGCACAAAATTCAATCAGGATCTGTATATAAACAAATAAAAAAACACAGAAATTAGAAATTAAATAGTTCCACTGAACTGAATCATTGATTAAGGGAACATTATTGGGAGAACAGAGTTTCAGACTATTTGGCCTCAACAAATTATTTCACTAACCTGCAAAATACTGGTATTGTTAACCAGCTAAAAGCAGGGCTGTGCTGCTCAAGCAAACTATTTGAAAACTGCCTCGAGACCCTCAGACAAAAGTTTTAATCCAACTATAAAATAGCATAATAAAACTTATAAAACATAATGACACAGTCAGTTTAAACCTACTCCTTGTAATGTGATTTACATAATCCCTGCAAACTCATTTCTCGGTTATTAAGCTCTACTTCTATGCTGTAATCTCTCTGACTGAAGAGTCCAAGAGCTAAATGATTATCCACTTGCTGATGCTATCTCCTATATTGTTTCAGATGAGCTGAAAATACAGAAAAATACTCTTAAAAGCTACAGAAAATTACGAAATTCAAATGTTTATATTCATTTTCCTTCATTTTCATTCATGCCTACAATACTTCAAGGCCTTTATCCCAGAATGTAATAATACCAGAACAAGTCCATCCCCAGTTCTGAGTTTCCATTTGAAACAAAAACCTACTGCAATTATTTTTGAGCACATACCATGCTGCTATGAAGATCAGAAAGAATAAATACAAAGGAGAAAGAGGGGACACAAAGAGAACAAAGAGAGTAAGAAAGAGGAAATCTCATCCAAGGCTGATACCCCACTCTTCTGTACACGTTGTTTTTTCTTTAATTTGAACTTTAAATATTATAAATTATAATCTTCTGTCTGAGAGCTAAGAAGTATTTCTGGTCAGAATTTCAACACTAAATATGCTTCAAAATAGTATCTTATTTTTTTTTTCTGTAATTTTAAAATCAGTGTATAATTACCCATAAAAGAGGAAGCCTCAAAGTTTACCTTGTACCATAACACATCCCATATCCTTCAAATTATTATTGCAATTAATCCCCACAACAATGGTACCACCAATGTATTATATAATGCAATTATTTGTAAACATTATTCCATTTACATGCTTCTGTGTGCCAAGTAGGTAAGCGTGGGAAATTGTACATAAAGAATTTATTTCTCTAAAATTTGTAGTTTGGTCTGACAAAGGTCTCTTTGCTAGAGAAATCACGTTTCTAATCTTGGAAAAGTGAATTTAATGTCCAACTGTCATTGTCTTTTTTGCCCCCACTAAATTCTGTTTATTTACCACATCATTATCCTTGTGGCTTTCAAGCCCCGGCATTTCACTGTAACTATGTAGCTCCAATTTGATTTTCAAAGTGTTTACTTCTATCTTTATTCTGCCAGTGAAGCCTACCCACTCAGTTTCATATAGTGCCTCTACGCCTACTTGCTTTGACCTTTATGCATGGAAATTTTTTCACTATCCCACTGTTTTATGTAATATTTTACTCTGCACTGAGATCACCAAGTTTTGAGCTTAGCAAAACAAATGTGCATCAGGAAGCATGGTATTACACTTCCACCATTTGCTCAAAGGATAAAGCTCATTTGTAAGTCTCCCAGAAAAATCTTCTTTTAGTTGCTTCAGGTATCTTTTTGAAGTATAAATTCTTTAAAAAAACCCCAACCCATGTATTCTTCGTACCATTCCAAAAGCACCTGTACATGTTGCATTGGATTACCTAAAAGTACAAAGTGTTTTGTCACAGCTAAAGCTGTCCAAGCAAATACCCAGGATGTAGCACAGCAGGGACATGCAGTCCCACATACAATCTCTGCTCATCAAGGTACAAATACCCAGGGTTTAAGTAAATTAATTATGGTTCAAGTCCTGGTAAACTGTCCTTCCTGGGAGTGCCAATAAACTTGCTGGCATCTAAAGTATGTACTTCACAGGCTGACCTTTTCAGCACATTATTTGTTTTTCAGGTGTGGATGCTTAATCTCACTTTAAATCGTGCTAATGTAATTGAAATCTGAGTCCTGCTGCTACAAATAAGCACCAGCTGAGAACTCTCAATACACAAAATGAACTGCTAATTTCCACATTCTGGATTCAAACCCCTGACCAAATGACTCAGGGTAGCACAATTCTGCAGTGACAATTTCCTACGTCATACTCACAATTTACAAATTAGTTTGGAAACTGAGGAGTCATCCCAATAGTAGCAACCCAGATGAAATCTGACAAATAATATTTTGATAAAGAAAAAAAGTGTAATTTCAATAACCTTTTGAAATAAGAAAACACATTGAGAAAAGGAAAAATACCTACCCACAGATTGTTTTCATAGTAGAAAGCATCTAGGAGCTTGACAATATTAGGATGATCACAGGATGCTAAAATATCAATCTCCACCATGTAATCTTCAAGTTCTTCTTCTGATTTAGTATCTATCACCTTTGCAGCAGCCAGAACTTTCGTTTCTTTGTTCTGAGCCTGTAAAAGAAGTCATAGCAAACATATACATGAATTTCACCAGAAAACTGGCACCAGCAAAAAAACCCCACAAATAAAGCAACTCTCTTGACAGTCCTGTACTATTTTCCTGCCTCCAGTTTCCTCCTCTACAAGAAGAGAACAACTGCATATTAAAGAGGAGATAAAATCTAGTAGAAAAAGGGTTTAATAACTTTTCTCAAGGCTAAGAAACAACGAAAGACGAGAATGAGAATACTTAATTCTCATCACATTCTTTAAACCATCATCAACAGCTCAGGATAACTGCTGCCTTACTAAGAGGAAGCTGCTCCTCAAACACCATCTATTAACACATGGCAGAGAGTACAAAGGAGCCTCCACCCTCTGTTTCTGCCCTTCTGACTCTCCCCACGTCGTGGCAGCACCGCTGTTCCCAAAGCCATGCGGAGAACCAGATCCTCCCCCAGGAACCAGCAGGTTGCTCCTCTTCAGCCAGGGGCTGTATGCAGGCTCCCAGCCCAAAGAGCTGCCAAGCCATCATTAGTTTGTCGGGGCCTTTTGCTCCCTTTGCTTCAGAGCCTGGGAGGACTCCCAGGGATGGGACCCCTGGAAGGTGGGACACTGCAAATGCTGCCGGCCTCCACTTCACCCCTGACCCGCACACCGGGGACCTGCTGCTGCCACAGCCATATGGACAACTACAGGACAAGTAAAACAAGCAAAGGGAAAACAAGACTTGGGGTATCCAGGGAAAGAAAAGGCATTTCTGCTGTGCATTTAAATATTCTTTGTCTTTTTTTTAAACACAAGAAATTACAGCCCAGTCAGGTGACTTATTTCAATAGCAAAACATTTCAGAAACCAGGAAATACTTATTAACAGAACACTGCTGAAACCTAATCACAAAAAATTTATACACTCTCTAACAAATCTCTCGTAAGTTATGTTTGAAGGAATGTTCAATTCCAAGCTGCAGCAAGCCTAAAAACAAGAAAGTGTATTTTTCTCAAGCCACCATAAAAACACTATTTTGTCAAGTGATGACATTTCCAGTGGTTACCTCTGAATAAAGGAAGTGCAGGACTGAAGTCTACTTCACTCATTGTATATGAAGACCATGAAGCAAAGTCCTACATTTACTCCACTGAGTTTTTGAAACTCAAGTGAAATTAAATGGCAAGGAGGGACACAGGCTCGCTCCAAAGCAGCAGAAGACAAGGACCTACAAGGGGAATTCCAGCTTCTGATGTGAAGCATCACAAGATGGTTCATCCTGTCTCTGCTGGTGTGGACTGTACATGGCCCCAAACCTATTTAGGGTGATCCCAGGACAGAACACAGCAAAAGTCCCAAAACCTGAACTTTGTCACCTAATGACTTTACACCAATATCAGACCAAAGCTGGTATCAGACAGCAAGTAAGAAATCTTAAGAATAATTTTGAAGGTCTAAATATTATTACTTGCACAGCTATAAATAATTCTCTCAATGTGGCAAAAGGTAATAAAATATTTAAAGACAAACATTTATATTAACATTCAGTAAAACAGCAGTAACAGCAAAACACACTTATAAACCATAGTCCCAGCTGATTCATCTCATGTTGAGGGTAAAGGTTTTCCATTACATTTCTTTTTATCTCAATATTTTTTCCAAAACAAAAACCAACCAAATCTTCCCAACCTCAATATTTGCCCTCCTATGTTTAACAACAAAGATAAGGCATCTGTATAACATGATTTGAAAACCAACTACTGAGAAGTTTTCCAACACACATTCTAATAATAAAAAGGAAAAGATCTGCTTAGTAACGCAAACAACGTTTGTTTTGGTTTCATGCTTTGTAGCAAGAATGAAAGACCAACCTTCCTATTCTAGAGCTTCACTGTAAATTAAACACAAAAAGTGAAACAGATGTCTGACCACAACAGAGTTAGATTTGGTAGCTTTACATGTGCAGAAAAATGGTTTTTAAAGCACCTTTCTAAAGAACTCAAATTTTAACTGTAAAAGTACTTCTTCGAAGCATGCATGGCCACACACTCTTCACTGCACCCTAACAGATACTTAAAAAATAAAGCTGAAATTAACTTTGACATGAACTTGCTCACAAACTATATAACAGCAATAATATTTTGTTTAAATAAAACCATCTACATCAGGTAACAGATGTTACTGCTCCAGGTTCTCTTTCACCTTTGAGCAAGAAAGGCATTGCTAAGTTAGTGTGAATGATTACATGCTTGGGAGCATGCTGCATTTACAGCATGTATTGGTGTTTTGTACTGACAGAACACTTTGTATTTTGAGTTTTCCCAGATCTTTTTGCTTTAAGTAACTAGAAATCTGCTCTAAGTAAGCTTCTATGATTTCCTCCTTGTGGCAGCTCTATTAAAACACCTCATTACAAACCATGAATTATTACAGAGACAGTGTGGTTATCTTTATGAGCATCTTTTATAAACAAAACAAATGTTTGCCTTTGCTCTGACTTAAAATAGTAAATATTTTTAGGTCTAGATCCAGACTTTTTTCCCAGCTCTTAAAACAAAAAAGCTTTAGAATTAGCAAATTTCCACTGGGTATTTCTGAGGACTGATGAAACATTTTAAGTATACATCAAATTACACCTGAAAAAGAATTATATATTTTAAAGTTCTTTTTGAATAAGGCATTAGTCATCCCCACCCCACAATGCACTCTATAAAAAATACCCATCTATTCGACTTACTGTAAGTAACATGCTCTTTTGAACTGTGTAGGAAAGGATTTTACTGTTCATGCACAAGATTTATGAATCACTGTACTGTACAGTGAAAAAAAACCTCTTTGGATTAGGAGGAACAAAAAGCACTCGCAACTTCATGTGGGCACGTTTGTTTTTTCTAAACTTTGGCTGCAGTCTTCCTTTTTCCACAAAACGTTCTCCAAAGGTCAGAGCCAGAGCAAAAATGATTGTGTAGACGCAGTCTTGATTTGCACATGGAAATTCTGCAGTTGGGTACACTAACACTTAAAGTCAACCTGCCATTTATGTTACAGGACCTATTTTGAAAGGGCAGAACTTCTGAGTAGCTGTAGCCCAGCAGCTTCTTCCTGTATTTTAGCTCTCAACTACTAATTCAATTTATTCCAAATGCTCTGCTTAAATACATTTGTTTCTGCGTCTATGATTACGTGACTTAGACCTCAGTCCTATGCTAAGAAATCCAAACTGGCATTTTCAATGGTTATGTGCAGACTAGGAAGAAAGGGCTAGAAGGATTCATTAACACAATCTGATCTTTTCAAAAGACACATATATAATAGATGAAAACCAAATTGGAATAACTCATTCCAAGATCTGACTAATGCAAGATGACATGGATATTATTGACTGTCACTTGCAACAACACACAAATATTGCAATCCTTTCAGTAAAACCCCTATTTGGATTATGTATTGAAGGTTACTACAGCAAACATTTTAACTTAAGGAGAGAGAATGGACAAGGAAATAGCCAGCTGTATGTTACAGCATGGTTCTTGCAATGGATGGCACAGTCTTGTCAGCTGTCAATGCACAGAAAAACACACTTAATTCTAAGGTAAATACTTTGATAAAGATGGATTGCAGGCTTGTATAGAATAAATCATCTTAAAAATTACACCTTGCAAATGAATTTGTCAAAACCTACATCCCTTGCACTGGAATGGCAATGTACATCTAATGCACAAAAGCACTGCAGAAATCTGAAAACGTCTCAAGAAAGAAGAATAACCATTCCACACAAAAGCAGGGCCTACAAGTATGTGAAATTAGTGACTCCTACCTAACAATGCTGGACTTTTGCATGGTATCATATAACTAAATGTAAGTTCTAGAGGCAGAAGCTTTGTGAAGAGACTGACAGCAGAATATTAAAAGGTAGTTTACTATCCGGGCAGTAGGCCAAGAAGTTGCATATTCCCAGCCCTGGACAGCAGGGAGAGCAGAGCTACTGCTCCAGAGTAATAGGATTACAGCTCAGAGATAACACATAGCCTTTCATCTTCTGATGACCAATATGAAGTTTCAGCCTTGCTTGTGAGGTGCTGTTTCAGTTTCCGAAACAATTCCTTCCCAACTGTGCATCTCCTCTGCAATGCAGCTTTGAAAATTAAACCAATATTTACAATTGAAAAAAAGTCAAGTACGTCCTTCGCCTCTTGTTCAACCAGCCAGGAACAAAGTCGAGATACGAGATAGAAAATTGTTGATCACCTTTTCTCCTGATGCCTGATCTCTTGTGAGATGTTACATAACCCCACTGCATGTTTTGCAGGCAGCAAAACAAATCAATTAAGAAGCTTTTCCTTTCTGACTCATTCTTCTCAACAAAACTGTACAGTCATAACCATGGATCATCAAAGTTGTCAAAAAGGGAAAAATACACACATCCCTATTCAGCAAAATATGTTTTTCCCACATAAAAAAGTTCCACTTTTGTATAAAACTGGGATTGTCAGATGCAGCTTCAGATAAATTTTCTGACAGTGCCTGGGTAAGCAGTACTGAATAGCTGCCCTTGTACAACACACAGCCAGGAGCTGTTTCTCCAAGCCACCACAAAGCGGAGATTTCAATCTTCTTAGAACGTATCAATTAAGGAAAAAAATTGTTCTAATTTGAAATTTTAGCAGCTCTATCAAATAAAAATATAAGTAGTAGTGTGGCCTACTGAAACAACTACAGTGGACTTTCATTTTTTCTAAGTTTCCCATACCGTATTTAAAATTGTCCTGTACAATTTGAAACTTAAAAAATCCTGCATGATTGACCAATATGAAGTGTTCAAACTGCTTTTCAAATACATGGAACGGTGTTCCTTATCAGTGAATTTTAGAAAAGAAGTCTACCTTAGTCAGATAAAAGGAAGTATTAATTCCATTACTAAATGTTAAAAAAAATGTAATTAAAAGTATCAGTTTGAATTCGGGAGCAAACAGCTACTCTTGCAATATCAAAACACAATTCTAACAATAAATCACAAGTTGAGCCAGTGAAGAGGACAGGAACCTCCAGATTTCTGGAAATTAAGATGAGTCAGTCATTTCAAAGAAGAAGTTTTTTGCAAGAATCTTCACAGCACAACGTTTGAAAACGCTGTAGTAATAAATTTTTAAAAAGGAGATAATTTCAATTTTTTGTTCAATTACAGATATGCTTGGCCCAAGGAAATAAAAACCAGCTAACTGCAATTATACCTGCTGAAACTTGTTGAAATGATGGCTACAGAAGATCTATTCAAAAGATAATGAAAGGACAGTATCTCCCAAAGAAGATGATACACCCTTGAACTACAGCTGATCAGCCAAACATTTTCCCAGCCTGCACAATGTATCGCAGCTACCCTACTATACAGTTTCTTCTACTTAAGAAGTTCATTAAATTCAGTTTCCCTGTTTAATGCCAGGGGAGGGAAAAAAAAAAAAAAAGATCTGAAATCGAAATACAGATAAAAAGTGCCTCTATTTCCTACAAGCAAATGCTGTTCCTATGAAAGGGGAGGCCAGGGCTCAACCCCGACTGCTGAAGCATCTTTATGATCCTGTGGTCTGGTGCTGCCTTTGTGGCTATGCTCGTTTGGGAGCTGTTTCCATGACAACTTCACTCTTTTAACATTATCCTTGTACTTCGTACTTACTGTGGTTCTTCTGCTTCCTCCACAGTTGGTTTCTGAGGATTCCACAAGATATTTTAGGGAGTGGTATGAAATATAGTTTTCATGTTTAACCTCATGTTTCCCGCTAAGTATTCTCATTAATTGTGTGGTATTCTGTGTACTAGCTAAGCAGAGTTCCCATCCTGACTGCACATGCTTCGTGCCACTGAAATTAGAAGGAATACTTATATTCATCCTTAGAAAGTACATGAGCTGATCTGGCAAATATGTGCGAAATAACTGAAATAATCCTTTAGAGTAAACTTTACAGAGAAGATATCAGATTTCAGCATAATTCTTATTTAAGCAAATATATTTACAACCAAGTATATACTAAGAAAAAAAAAGCTAAATACTGGCAAGAAGAAAACAGCTATGCTGTTCTATAATAACGAATCTTATTTTCCCATCTCTTGCTGTATGATGGCTTTCATAAAAGCAACAGGGAAAACCAGCTGACAATATTGGGAAAACATTTCTAACTGAAGCATTAGGTGGCATGAGAGGTGTATGTGCAAAGGAGTGGTATTTTTCCCCCTAAATTCAGTTACAATAACTGTACACCCTACTTGCTAAAGCAGCATCAAAAACCACAATACTGCATTACAATCAACTCCTAAACTTGAGAAGGGGGAGGTGTGACAAATTGAGATTTATCCCCACAGTGCTAAGCTGCTTTGCTAGTATCTTTCCCCTGCAGAGGACACTAACAGTTGCTGGCAGAGGTTCTCTGTTTTATCCAGCAGAAATGTCAGACCCAAACTAACTTAAAACCTCCCAGGAAGACAGTAACACAGTGGATGTTCATCTTGGATTACAAACATCCTCCAGTTATTTATTCCGTTTTGTGTCATTAGGAGAAAGAATAACATAATGCTTAATGCTTACCTATTTACTTTAGTGACTACAACTTAAAATTCAGTCTAGTCCAATGATAAACACACCTTTATTCCAAAAGACATAATTAGGAGTGCTTCCGAGAAACAATGTTATCAAGAGATAATTTTTAATCAAACCATAATTACTAACTTAAGATGCTCACTAGAATTAAGACAAACAAGTCAGAGTCGGAGCTGTGTACAGAATGTTGTTTTATCAGAAAATTATCCCACTGCCATCTTAAGAATTTTATGATTTGCTTTTGATAATTTTATGATTTGTCTGAACACAGGACTTAAAAAACCTCCAAGTCCTTCACTTGGAAAGTTTTTGTTATAATCTGGCTCATTAATCACTTAACATCTGTAATGAGCTTTAGTTCACTGGAGCTCAGAGCCAGCGTTCCTCCTGCTAACCCCTTTTCCCAAGGAGACGTTTGGAGCTGTAAAAGCTCAGTTCTGCAGACAGAGACACCACTGAGTCTTTTGGCTTCATGTAGCACCAAGTCACTTTGTTTACTCACACTTTGCAGACTAGTGTACATCCACAGATGTACAAGGACAGATCTATTATACTCCTTTTTTTCTTTTTTTTTAACAGAGTGGCTCAGTCATCCCACAATTCCTCAGAGTTAAGTTACAAAACAAAACTGGGATCTGCTGTGCCCAAAGCTTTTTAGCCAGATCAGATGCAAGATGGCTACAGCTGTTTGCTGACCCAGCACAGCCATTCATTATGGCAAAACAAGAAAAAAGCAGTGCATCTGACTTGAGCATGGAAAATTCTGTCCTTCCTAACTGGATATCAACAAGTCAACAAAATAATAAAGAAAGAGAGAAAGATGACAACTTCTTGGGGCTTTAAGAACCCTTCAACAAAGGCCTTCTGACATGTTACTAGGGAAACTACATAGACACAGAAATGCAATGTGGCACTCATTAAGTTAAAAAAACTTGCTGTCAAAAAAGTAAAGAATATTATTAAAAACTCTACATTTCATCTAGCAGAAGGAAGGCATTAAAAGACCAGCACTAAGACAATTTATTTTATGTATTTACTGCAGAAGATGCTGACCTATAACAGATGTGACTTAACTGTCATTTAAAGTGTAAACATCTTACTAGCTCAAATACATGGCCAATTTGAGAAAAGGCTCTGTATAATTTGATACTGCAATGTGAGCCATATTCAAATTTCACAATCAGCACAGCTAAACAGCCAGAGGGGGAAGATTAAACAAGATGAATGAAGCATCCTCACCCCTTTTCATTCTTTGCCCACCTAAAATGAACAGTGCAGAATACCTCATATGTTTTGAGGGAAAAATATAAACTATATAGGCAGTTTAAAATTCAGCAAAGAGATACAGTTGTAGCAAAAGGAAAGGAAATGAGACAATACGTGAATACCACACTGAAACTGGCAACAGCTCTTGCAAAACTATCAAAGCATATATTCTGTTGCTTCATACATACTCTAGTCTGTTAAAATAAAACTTCCTCTATTTTGGAAGGAGTAAAAGAAAGAAGTAGAGTAGTTTTAGAAAGTTTTAACTAAAAAAGCTGTACATCATTACCCTCACCATTAAGTAAAATCGTTACAGAAACTAATTAATATTCTATTTATGGTATTAAATTTTTTTTTAAATAAAATTTAGAATTCTAGGAGGGAGTCATTGGTTCCTTACATACACATTTCTAAGGCAATCTAACAGAAACCAACTGCAAAAGACAGCAACAAAGAAATCAACAGTTAAGGTCATTCAGCATTCTGTAACGTAAACAAGTTATTTTCAAGTCATTCCTACCATAATAAACTTTATTAATTATAAAAATCACTCTGCTGGTGCATGCTATTTAATGCCTGTACAGCCTATGACTTGCCAGTAGTTTCCCTTGTGCTGTAAATCCTGACCCTAAAGTTACACAGCATCTCACAAGCACCAAATGAAATTTCCAAAGGTGCCTCACACAGTTTAGACGAGCTGGTTTCCTTTGTGCTGCAAGTACGGTACCTCGAGAGATGAGAACGAGCCTTCTCAATAAACATTTGGTGTGCCTTGACAACTGGCTATTCAAGTACCACAAAAATAGCAGCCTGGGTTCTGTAAATGAACTTCATTCATATTCAACACAGTAGTGGAATATGCTGCTTTCTGAGGCTCCCTTTAAGATTAACTGTTTGGTTTGTTGGGGGGTTTTAATTGTTGAATTTAAACAACTAACCAATTATGAAAATTGACTACTCTGAGAAACTATATGAATGCAAATCCTATTACTTATCAGCAGATTTCAAAGGAAATTTTAATTTAGAAGCATGCTGCTGCTGCTATTTTTCAAATTCTCATGTTTTATGCACTTGCTGTTCAACATTTTACTGATTAGTGTAATTTGTTCAGAATTTACCTAGAATGCTACTGATAAACACAAACGGCCATGGGAATAATTGCATTACTTGATAAAATTATTTTTTAAAAATCCAGATAAGCAAATCAAGACCAAATCCTTCAAGTCTTTGAAAAGCTCAATGCACAAAAAACGCAAAGGAAAACCTATTGTTTTATTCAGACATTTGCAACTAACAAACTTTTATCAATATACGGTTTTCACGTAATGTTAGAATGTTGTTCTTCCTCTGACAGAAGTGTTGATAGCCACAGTAACATTAAACAGTTAAGCACACAAGATGTTCAGGAGGAAGTACTGTTCTTGCCTCATAACAGTGTGGCAATGTTACTTTTCATGGAATTATGGAAGCTTTATTTTGCCCATGTCTCCAAGAATTGATGTTGCATGGCTCTTAGAAGGAGGTCTTGTTAAGGGAAAACCACCTCATCTCTTTATTATTCTTCTCCCTCTCTCTCTCATGTTTATTTTTTTAATTTATTATTAGGCTGAAAGCTTTTTGAAGCAGAGGACTGTCTTTTGTTGTATATTTGTACAGTGAGAGGGAATGAAGAATTCCATTCCCTTTGAAAAATTATCAAAGTCACTTCTTGCTTCAAAACACCCCACTCACTCTGAAATTTAATTCAGTTTCTGTACCATGTTCATACAAGGTAGATTTAGTGCTAAATAAGAAGTCTAATAAGATTTTCAATCTTTTCAAGCAGTCACTGAGCACACCTGAAGTAGAAAAAAGAATCACCACCTGAACCAAAACTGGTATCGTGAGCTTACAGTTAATTTGCAGCTAAAGACGTGCCTACATAACAAAATGCACCTAGCATGGATATCAGTGGTGCTAAGGGGAAGAACCACTGGCTGATAAAAACACCACCAGCATTTCCCACAAGTACCTTTTTATTCACAGTTGCTAACAGCAAAAGGCTCCTACAACAGAACAAGTCTACTTTTTCTTTTGTCCTGACAAAAAGCATTCACCTGACATACCTTAACAACTTTTTACAGCCACCCTTTTACAGCTACCGAAGCCAACACTGACACTGTCCTGTCAATTTCCCCTTACATTAGCAGCGTCACTTGTCTGGCCCTCCCGTGAGCTGGTCGGGGCATCCAAGAAGATTACACAGACAATCAGCTTTTGCGTGGCTTAGTTCCTTGAACCAGATCACCACGGGGTTGGCAACCTCCAGGTCTGTCACAAGGAAGGATGTGGGAAGGACAATACACTGCCAGAACCCTGCCTGCATGGACCTGCACCTCAGAAACTGCTGTGGAAAAGAGCCATGGTAAGACCCTGACACTCGTCATTTCAGTGTCTCTCCTGTACTCACAAAAAGCAAGACTCTGGACAGCAATGTGTTATTGTTTCACTTAGTAAATATCACAGTTCCACACTCCTTTAGTGCTTTTCAGGGGTTCAGAAAAATCTTTTTTATATTGCACTGGCTAAAAGTGATGTCGGGCCACTAAAGGCCACAAATTGACAACAGCATCAATAAACACTGAAACAGACACCACAAATAGTAGAGGAAACAAGCCTGTACATGAGCTCCTTTTTATATTTCACTTGTAAGTGCTAAGGCCAGTGTGTGGGTTTTTTGTTTGTTTTTATTCAAATGCAACATGCAAAATCAACAACCAGCTTACTGGGTTCTTAAGCTGGCCAGAACACCTGTATGTGCTGCCAAGAGACAGTGTGAATTCCTGCTACAGCCAAGAGCAAAGGAGACATTGTCAGGTACCCCAGCTACCCCTGTCAATAAGAAACACTTGTCAGTATTATTTAAATAGTGATTTTTAAGCTTTCACACTTTCCTTCCCAGAGAGATGAAAAATGGCAGACAGGTTACTTTTAAACTTGGTTAGTACATCTCTACTAATAGCAAAAATTAGCTGGAAAGAGTGAAAGAGTAAAAAAGCTTGGCTTAACTCTGAGAGTATCCATTTCTCCACACTACTGGGATGATTTGAGTTTGTTTTGGGGATAATTCCTGTTCAAACTATTCTGACTGTATTTCCCCACGATGATCACAGCTCACGGTGTGCTGTAGCTGCACAGACCTGAGCTTCTGCCCCCTGACTACCCAGCAATAAACAGCAGAACTGTTTGGTGAACTGAATGGTGAACTGAAAGACTTGTGGCTTCCACAGAAGTTAAGCAAGTAAGAGAATGAGAAGGACAATCAAAATGATTAAAGGGTCAAGCAATTGTCTTATAATAAGCAGACTAAAAAGGCTGAGGTTCTTCAATTCAAACAGGAAACGCTGAAGGTGGGGCAGGAACATGACTGAACTTTAGAAAATAAAAAAAGGCAGCACATGAATTGAATAAATCCTGATTGAGACAATGGTTGTGAAGGAGATGAGGGTTAGCTGCAACATTTTAATTTTTGCTGAGGCACACAACATTTCTGCATTAAGGTTTTACTGCCTTTTGATTACAAAGGTATTAACTCTTTTCCTGACAAAATACTATTTAGAAATACAAGTAAAAAAGTTTTTTCTATAATGCACAATTTAGGTATGTTAGAGAAAACCTTTGTTTTTACAGTACAAATCTCTTTCAGGAGAACCATCACCTACGAGATCAAAGAATAAAATCATGTGTATAAAGTCTTGCCAAGTTATTACACTATCATTGACAAAGTTACAGTAACTTTCCTCAGAAGACTTTCTGAATCACAGCTATGACTAAATGTTTCTGCAGACAAAACCCAGTTCCTTAAAGACCTCCTTAAACAAGGAAGTCTCAGATCTAAAATGCCATTCAAAGAGATATGAAGAAAGCGAAGGGTCAGGATTCTCCCAACTCATTACTAAATTAGAGGGATTAAAACCCAGTTCTGCCTTAGGATGGGGATTCACCATTGCTTCCACACCAAGTAAACCAGTTGTGATCCAGGCATAACTTCAGTTCTGGGCTAATGGTTCCCCCAAAAAAACTTCACTTTCTGTTCACCCACTTATTTTGAATAACTGCATTATTGCAACTTCAGAAAAATTCTTCCTGAAAATGGTAAAGTTTATGGCATCCTTCATTTTCAAATTTTCTGAAACAACAGACAAATTTTCAGGATGGACACTTGAGAGTAACAGTCCTCTGTAGTAGCCAGACATTTAGCATATTTTAAACACTAATCAATAAATTGATTTGACTGTTGCAGTATGGCCTTACTTTTTCACTTCTTCATGTTCTTCTCCACAGAAAATTAAGTAAAATTAGAAAATCGTATCATAGAATACCATGCCTCAGGTTGTCAGAATACTCTTAAAGCTACATTTTTTGTGGACCTTGACTCAAGCACGAGTCTAGGGCAATTTCTTGCTCTAGGCAATAGGCAATCACCTTACTAGAAAATGACTAAAAAATATAAACATGCATGGCAGAGAGGAAATACTTTGTGTCTCACTCTTAACTTCCAAACCACCATTCACGCTTAGCTGCCTTACATTAACCTCCCTATATACACACATGCAATCCCATATCATAAAATACTGAAAAATCCAGTCTTAAACCAAAATAGTTAAAAAAAAAAAAAGGTAAATCTCTAATATTGTAACTTGCTTTTACACACCTTGAGAATTCCTTTGAGAAACACCATATCCTCCTGAAACCAAGTATGGTAGTTTAAGCAGGTGAATTATATATTAAAAGAATCTTACTTTACCGTTTTATTGCAATTTTTTTTGGCTTTAGGTAAACCTTCTACTGCATATACTTCAGTTGGTTTGTGTCATGAATGTAGAGCATATTCAACAGAAAATCTGAAATGCCAGTGGAAAATTAACATTTCCAGTAAAGCCTTCATTTTCTATAGAAGCATGAATACCATTACAAAGTGGTTTGAGGTAGCCCACTAGCTTTTATTGAATATTACTTGGACAATTTTTATTGCCTGACATGCTTCAAACATATTCCACATGTACTGGGTCTTCTTTCCCATTTCTGAGTAGAGAAACTGTGTTTCCACATGATATATTTGAGATATAGCTGAGACTTAAAATTTCAATCATTCCATACTGTAATCATGTTATAAAGTGATTAAATATGAACTAGAGGGGGTATTTTATATGGTTTTGGAGAAAAACTATAAAACACCACATTTTTTTACTCTGCTATTAAATTAATCTGCTTTCTGTGCTATTAATTCAGTCTGCTTTGTTTTCTAACTGCAAATTTCATGGCTTTTCCATCACTAAACATAGAAAACTGGAACAATCCAAACAGTATCAAAAGAAAAGATAGCACAAGCATTGTAGTTGAGTAATTTGGCAGCTACTGTAAAATAAGAGAATAGGCAAAAGAGGTGAGACACTACGAATTTGTCAACTCCGTGTATAATCTGAATATAATTAAAGGTTATTGGGGAAGCACAAAGAAGCAAAGACTGAAAAAGTATTTATAAATGACACACCAGCCACCAGGGTCTCAAGGAATGTATTTAAAATCTCAAATCAGTGAGTTTAATTACAGACTCTTCTTGAACACAGACGCAACTGTCATTGAAGGAAAATGATGTTTACCATCTTAGGAGATTCTCAAAATGTGGGTCATGGCCCATGAAACATGGAATTCATAAGTGCATTCAATTTAAACAATGACCAAAAAAAAAAAAAAAAAAATCCCAAACTGGAGATTGGGATATTTGCAAATCCAAGTCCAACAAATTATTTCTAATATATTGTTTACAGGGTGGTCAACACTGGAATTTGAGTCATTACCAAAAGAAACTTTTCAACTGTTGCTCTGCAACACTGGCACACATTACTACTTGGAGGATTGTATTTCTGTAGGACCCTGCCAAGGATTAAAGGTTTAACCATATTGTCTACAAAATCATTAACAAACCCCCAAAACCAACAAAATCCCCCCAAAACCCATAGCAGAATTATTTAATTAAATGGACTGCATGTGACTTAAGAGAGAAGAATTATTCCACCAAGTCAGAATAGCCTAAAGAAGCTTCGTTCTGCAATCTGTTTGACTTGAAACAGTCACATTCAGCTTGTGCCTGAAATCTGAAGTTTTACTTTCCAGACAAGAAAACACAGTCCAAACAGTTACACAAACAGTTAGCTAAGAAATGTGATATATCAGATGACATGCAGAAAACCAAAAGGGAACTTAATAAACACGAATAAAATTAAATAATTATTTCCTATTTACTTAGAGTTTTAAACAGTTTACTTTACTATGCTCACACCTTGGAAAAGATGACTGCCTTACCAAGAACTGATCACAAGCATTCTATAATTATCCTCCACAAACTTGGCTGCAGTTTTAGTTCCAAATGCAACAGACAGACAATACATTACTCATAAGTTAAGTATTGTGATGCTGATTTCATGCCAAGTGATGCAAATATGTCCAAAAAGTGAGACACACGTGCTATGCTCCTTCCCAATATTTCCTTGGGACAGACAAAAAGGAAAAGTAAGTAACAAGTAGCCATTTCAGTCAAGTTATCTCAGTCTACAATTTACAGATGACTTTCTGGCACTACCATTTCCTCAGAAAGCTTAGCTGGAGTGACAATAGGTGTAAAGAGCTCTGTAAAGCTTTCCCCTTGACAGATTTGACAGAGTTTAAAACAGCAATACTGCCTTTTCCTTATCTGGAATCTTCTAATCAGGCTAAAACTGCAATAGTGTGAAAGCAAAGATAACATTGTAGGGCAAGTCACCAAGCTGATCAGCAAGATTACAATCGTTTGCCTTCCATGAACTGTCATCCACCTTTTTTCATCATTCACGGCAGCCCCACCATACTCAGGCTACTTTTACAGAGATCACTGTTCATAGCAAGCTTTAAGTAAAGTTTTAGTTCTATTTTACTTAGACTAACTATTTAAAATGTCATATTGGCACCTTATACATCACTCTCCTGAGAGTAAATCAACTCTCATATCTGCTCTATCTACTAATGCCTCAATGGCTAAACAAAGCAACATAGCACTTAAGAGAATATTATTAATTCAGATCTCCTGAGGGCAACTGCACCATTTTACTGCTCCAGTTTAATGAGAGGTCAACTTACACAGTCAATTATGAATGAAAATATATTAGAAGAAAATATATTTAGTATAGCAAACAATTTTAATCAAAATTGCCAAGAGCTCTGCACCACTGATTCATTCTTCTGTACTGAACTTCAATTTAGAACATTTTCACCTGCTATTTCTTTCCAGGTCTGGGCTTATGGCAGTCACACATGTAAGTTATTTGTGAAACACGGTGTTTGACTGGAAACTTTCAAGTATTAATTTATATTCCAACTGGTACCAAACATGTAGGACTTCAGACAAACTCAAGCAACATCCTTCCACAGGGAACTATATCATTCATAACAGAATGTCTGCAAAGTTTCAACAGCTCTACCAGGTTCTTCTAAAGAGTTAGTGGAACTAATGACACCACATGAGTAAAAAAATAAAGAGTAGAAAAAACAAAGCCTATCTGTGCTTCAAGCTTAGATATAAAGCAAGTGGTCAAAATCTGTTCCTGGGATTCCTAGGTTACAGATATAAAAGATATCCACCCTATGGAGCAGCATGACACATTACTATCAGCTGGGTAACTCCAACTTTAAATAACTAACTGCAGGAATTTAGAACAATGTGCTGTAAAACCAAAGAAATTAGAGAGTATAAATTCTCCTAGCTCTGTCCTTAACTTGTTTATAGGTCAGACTAATTAATGCATTTTCTAGAATTAGAAAGTAAGTTATTATGTTAGTGGTACACGAAAAAGTACTTCTAAGCAGCTACCAGCAGTCAGTTCATATTTAAACATTAAAAGGAATTAAGAACACATAATCATTAAATGATATAATTGGTCCAGTCTTATTAAGTCACTACTTTAAAATTCTAGTTGTTTCTAGCTGATGTAGAAGACCTAAAGGCAAAACCAAGCTGTCCTGTGAGTCATACAGGTACATTACAGATAAGAGGGTTTCAAATACAGATACAAAAGCTTAAATTAAATGAGGCAAATGGACCACTGGACTTGAAGAAACACTGCTGTCAGAAGTCCACTACGACCAGCCAGAGATGGGCTGCTACTGGCCACTCCTGTTAATAGAAGTAAATATGAACACTTAATGTAGCTCTAATTTCCAGAAGATAATGCAATTGGGTAATGCTGTTCACCATGATTCTGGTTATCAGCTTGCAAAAATTTTTTTCTCTGAACCTAAAGAAAAAACAGATTTTTTTGTTTTTTTTAACCAAGCATCAGCTAATTGCTCAGAGCTGGAAAACTTGTGCTAGTAACTTCATATGAAGTTATTTCATTTTCTGAACTCCTATGACAATTTTGTATACACAGTGCTTCCAGCATCTTAGATTTAGTGTAATGAATGAGATACTATAAAGGGTCAGAACACTCCAGTTCAAACAAAGAAGTCTGAATGAAATTCAAAGCTACACATGTCCAAAGGATTCCCTAATAATAATTAAAATATATATACACTATATACTATCTCTATATACACATACCATAGAGAGATACGCTGTCTTACATTGTATAGTGTCACGTATGTTTTACCTCTATAGAATCTGTTCCACAGAAGACTTAAAATTAGTACATTTGTGCAGATGGTACCCATAATAATCATGGCCAAAAGCACATTAATTTCTTGGAGTAGTATCCTCTAGTAAAGGGCTCAGAGAAGACAACTAGACACTATGAAAATGCCTTTCTGCAATTTAAGTCCTCTATATGAGTGTACAATGTTCTTACTGCCAAAAGAGGGTGGCAAATTTTACTGAAATGCAGGCCCAAGATTTTATTTAAGGTTCACTGAGGGAGATAGCTGCATTTTCATTAATGATGTTTATCTGTAGCAAGAAAGAGCCACAGATCACATCAGGCATTTGAAAGGTCTGTTTTCACATCATCTGAACATTTACTCCTGGGATTTCAGAAAGTAGTTTAAAGCTGAGGAAAGTCATTACCACACTGATCTACCTTAAAGCAATGTTTACAGTGTGCACAGAATTGTGATTTGGCACAATAGGGTACTAGAACACACAATATAGCAACATGATACAATAATGTAGCTGCTTTCTAAAGCAAATTGATTATAATTACAATAAGAGCTCACGTTTTTTCAGGGCACTTCACCTGATCAAATCAAAAGACGTTTCAAACTGTCCCTCTTTTGGTTTAGGGGTTTTCTGTGTCTGACTGCCAAATTTCAAAGTTGAAATCAGCCTCCAGTGCTAATATTATGCATCTCCAGTGTCTGTCAGAACTCTAGAAGTCCATTCAGTAATTCTAAATAATCCATGAAAAGCACATACAAGAGACTGGAAAAAAAATTCTATCATCAGGAAACTCAAAATTCTTTTCAAGGGTCATCACCTGACACTGAAGTACTGCAAGGATCTATAAATTGTAAAAGGCCAGAAAACCACACCATTATTCATTAGCCAAGAGCAAAAAGAAAACAGCCTAAAAGTGGCCTCTTTGAAGAGCCTGAAAAGGGCCAGAATAAAAAGTCCTACACGGCTATAAACCTTTGCCATCAGTAATCTGCAATTACAGAGCTCCTCTGATCACAAGAGACTTCCAACAAGCAGTTGAAACAGAGTATATTTCTAAACATTACTCAGAAGTCCGTGAATACAAATGTATGAATTCTCAGAATTCAAAAAGCCCTAGAATGCTGCAACTAACAGCTTCAAAGGAAATAAGCTCTTCTAGAAATCTGGCTAAAGTATTAAAAAAAAAAAAAGGCAAGATCCTTGTACTTGATTGCAAAGAAGGGGAATAGATCACAAGTTTTCAATGCCCTCAAGACTTCTGTACACAAAATTAATTATCACTGGACAGCATTTTTAAGTAAATAATTTAATCAGCGAGGCTTCCCAGTGCTGTCAGAATCATTTAGAGTTGTTTTTGAGTTTTTATTTAAATATTTGACACTTTGTTCAGAAGATCAGTTACACAACTAAACCAATTACTCCTCTATGGGAAATCATAGCATGTAACCAATCTAACCTACTTTTTAGAAATTCAAAGTACACAAAGACTTATTTATATGGCAATTCCATTTTAACATACATCTGCCAAAACGCTGTCACACACAGATCCTAAGGTCTTAAACAAAGGCAAATGTTCTTTTGGCAAATGTAACTGATGCTAGGGTGATGGGGGGGTTGGCAAATAAAACAAAATCCATTACACAAAATGAAAACCCCAACCCCCCACACTTCCATTACCTAAAGACAAAGTCTTCAAGCATTCTTTGTTCTGGCTTATAGTTTTGAATTCAAAATTCGAGAAGGAATTGAATGTCTATTCCTGCAGCTTCTCATTTGAAGTGCATATCCGTGAAAGAATAACAGAACACACCTTTCCGGCTTTCCACACTGTTTCTTGGGAGGCATGCTCAGGTGCAGGAACACAAGTACAGTTTGTATCTGTGTGTAAGCCTCCTTCTCAAACTAGAGGGAAACAAAAACAATGCCGATGAACACATGCAGTAACCCTACTTCTTTTTTTTTTTTAAATGGGATTTTTTTCCCAGGAATACCGCCTGTTAATTCTCATAAGGGCGAACTTCAACAACTTGACCAGAGTAACCACATGTGTAATTCTGTCTGAGATCAACTTCAACAGTGAACTCTGTCATTTCAGTCAGAAATAAATCTCAAAGTGAAAAATTACATCCAAGTAGAAAACGTTCTCCTGTCTGTATACAGAGTACACTGACATGCAAATTTTACCAGCTGCCTTGCTCAGACACCTTCCTGAACTACTATTGCTAATACAGACATGCCTACAGATGAAGTGAGAGGAGGTTTGAGGATGGATGGGGAAGTGCACGTGGGGGAAGAGGAAAACGCATTTAGTATTATATCTGAGGCATATATTCAGAAAATGGGAATCAAAGCTCCACTATGCAGCACAAATTAAAACTTTAATACTCTGCAAGTGCTGTTAGAGATGCTGTGTTTTTGTGGTGAGCAGGCTTTATGACAGAGCAACTTCAGACATATTCCCAGGCATTTAAAAAAAAACAAAACACCCCAGAACTCTAATCTTCAAAAATGACAGGAGAACCACCATGTAGACTGTGTATTACACCAGCATCTAAACAAACTAGATGCTCTTAATATAGAACATTGACACAAATTCCTTGGGTGGAATTACCCCAACCTAACATTCTGAGCTTACTGCGGCACTTCTGCTCAAATTTACAAACAGGTGATACCACCACGGTACAATAGAACCTAAAATAATATCTACCAAAAACAGAACAAGTTTCAAGAGTACCCAGATTTCATAAACTCTCAAATGTAGTACTCTAAATAGAAACGTTTCTTGACTGAATTAGCTCTCAGAAACACTATAAATGCCATGCTATTTTTTCCTAGTCTCCAGAACTTGCTCCTTAGCTTCAATTCATGTCGGTTCCCAATTCTCTCAGGCTTATCCATCAGGATGTTCTTACCACGCTATCCGTAAACCAGACATGCAGCATTAACACCCTTTCTGGAAGAAGCAGTGTAGCTGAAGATTTGCCTGAAAGCTAAAGTCTTGTCAAACACTAGCAAGGTTTTATCTATGTCGTTGTAGTCTACTTGGCTTGATAAATTCTAGATAAGCATCCTTTAAAACCCTACTTGTACCAGTACACTTAAAGATTTAAAGAGCAAACAACTGAGAGAAGTTAGGCGATCCAACACATGAATTCCGCCACACAGGGAAGGCCAAGAGAACAGAACTATTTCATTCAACTCCACGTGGAACAAGATGGGAGAATGCCCATTAAAGCGACGACAACCTTGCTCTGTACACTACACATGAGGCACAGAAGTCAGTTTTACTGTCCATGGGGTTCCTTCCGTACAGGGAAAAAAAAACAAACCCGTGAACTTCGGATCTATGAAAATTCAGTCTTTGTAAGGTTAGGAGCCATACTGTATTACACGAGTCCCAAAAAAAACCCAAAACAGAGAAGTGAGCAATCCAGCAGCGGGCAGGGTGGAGCAGAAGGCGGGACAATGACCTAATAGGTCTTTTCTATCTTTAGTTTCACGAGGCTCCGTGGCCAGGAGGCGCCGGGATCCCCCGCTCTGCCCGCGGCCGTGTCCCCCCGCAGCGCCCAGCGCCCCAGCCAAGTTCTCCCGAACTCGGCGCTGCCAGCAGGAATCCCGAGGTGAGGGAGCCGGCAGACAGGGAGCCCGAGGCAGTGCTGGAGGCAGAAGCAACGCTCCGAGTCATTTCTCAGCTATGAGCAACACAAGCGATCCGCGCTGCCCGCCCTTACCTTGAACACTTTACCGAAAGCACCATCGCCCAGCTCTCCTATGATTTCCCAGAACTCCTCCGGGTTCAAATCCCTCTTGACGTGCTCGTATTGTTTCTTCTTCTTCTCGCCGCCCAGCTTGAAGATCTTGCGAAAGTTGAAGAAGGACATTTTGGCTGCAACCGAGGGACGGGGCGGGCGGCGGTGCCCCCTCAGCCCGCCAGGACCACCTGGCGCGGGCGGCGATGCCGGGCGCGATTCCCACGCGGAGACCAAAGTCTTGGCGTCGCCCGGGAAGCGCCGTCACCGCCGGGCGCTGCGGGGAGACAACACCCCGCGATGCCCCGTACCGGGCCGGGCTCGGCGCTGCTGTCCCTGACGAGCTCGGCGGTCCCTACTCGGCCCGGCCGGTCACCATCGCGGCAGCAACAAGTGCCGGGCTCCCTCCTCGGGACGGGCGGCGGAGCCGGAGGAGGGGTCACGGCTCCGCTGGGAGGAGGCAGCTGCTGCGCGCCGGGCAGCGGGGAGCGGTCAAGTCCCGCCTCGCAGGACGGGGCGGATGCAGGGAGGGGCGGAGGCTGCCCCGCTCCAGGCTCCCGGCCGGTGTCCTCGCGGAGCGGCGTCCCGGGGTGGCACAGCGGCGGAAAATGACGCTTCCCTGCCGGCCTCTCTCCCACTCGCTCGCTCCTTCGCCCTGTCGCGGAGCGGGGCCCGGGCGGCTCGGCTTCCTGCGGGGCGGCACCGGCGGCACCCCCGCC
>VXBN01005886.1:1019534-1034166 GCA_013397395.1 Sinosuthora webbiana
GCCGCACCGGCAGCACGCGCGCGACCCTCCCCCGCCAACGGCCCGGGGCCGGCACAGGCGGCGGGAAAAGGCGGGGCTTGCCCTGCCCACGTGACGCGACCGCGGCGGCCCCAGCCAATAGGAGCGCGCGAAGGCTCCGGGCGGGTAAGTCGGTGTCGGGCTCAAGATGGAGGGGGGCGCCCTGCACCCCTTAACGTCAGGGCAGGGCGGCAGCGCTGGTGTGGGGATTGAGGGTTCGTCCCTCCCTCTGCCCTGTTTCCCTCTAGTCCGCCGTCTGCCCTTACGGGAGGGGTGTGTGGCAGAGGGACCCTTTTTCCTGTGAATCCGGAGGACACCCCGCGCCTCTCCCTGCCGCTCCGCTATCCTGTGCAGGAGGGCTGTCCCCAGCCCTGTGGCAGAGGGTGATGTTCCCTATGCGGGAGGCAGTTTCCCCTCGGTGCTGGCTGGGTGCCCTGGGTCCCCGGTCCCCCCGGTCCCGCCCCCGGGAGCCGAAGGACCGTGAGGGGCTCCCGCCCCGTGTCAGGAGCGCTCTGTGGGCAGGTGGTGCCTGCTGGGGGCTTGAGCTTGGACGTAGAGCTCTGAGGAAAGTGTTGATAGCAAAAGACGGCGTTGGAATAGTTTTTCTTTTGTTTGCCGTCCGGTGCTGTCCCTAGACCTGCTACTGGTTTATCTTCTGTCATAGCAGGGTGTGATGTTCTTGTACTGCCCCGTTTGGTGTCTTCGGTATCTTAATTAATCACTGGGACAGGCCTGAATTTCCTTATCTCGCAACCTTCTCTTCCTATAAGTGATTCCTTCCTCACCCTGAAGTATAATTGCATTTTAATAGTTGTGTTGTGTACATGCCACCAAATGTGGGGCGTTTCCTCACTTGAAAGCGAGAGGCGTTCCCGTTGCCTGGATTAGGGGCAATTAGCAGACCTGGGGACGGAGTTTGGGCTGTGACAGGAGGAGTCGATCCAGCAGCAGCTGAGGCAATGCTGAGACCTCAGAGACATCCAACAGTGAGCCAAACGCCCAGGGAAAATCGTGTAATGCCCTATCCTCGTATGAACCTGAGTGCCTGCAGTTGCCATTAACTTAAGCTGCATGATGAGCTTCTAAAGATCGAGTGTGCGTCGTTCCCCAGACCATTTCATTAGTGTAACAATAGTTGGCTATATAAGGGGGTAGTCCGTATATAAATCAGTAATAATAATGGGGCATTGACATGCCCCTGACACAAAGCGTTTATGAATCGAACAACAGTGTTCTGTCATGAGTCAGTTTCTTTAAACTATATAAAATCAGTTTCACGGCTAGTCCCACCCTATGAATAAGAGAGCCTTTCTAGTACTCTTGCTAAACTGATTTGTTGTAATAATCGGCATTTGTTTTTAAAAATTGATACTGGGCTTTTTGGGCTCCTTGTACTGATAGCTTGGCCACAAAAGGTAAAACTGTTAAGGAGGTTGTTAGAACCAAGACTGCTTATGTGTTTGAGGGCAAAACCAAGAAACAACTGCAATCCAAAGGAACTGTTATCTCTTCTGTGGTCTGGCTGGCTCCACCCATTAATTTCATATGTAAGTTTCATTCAGATAGTTTGAATTAAATACAATAAAAGAGTGTTACCAGCAGCAATTTAGCTTCTGATGTTTTAATTTTTAAAGTTCAATTTCTTTTTCCTATCTATATTTTTTCCCCATCAAGTTGGATGATAGCTTTGATTTGGATATTAAAATACAATGATGGCTTAAATAATAATTTTGTTAATATTTGTAATTTAATCTTTTGATTTTAACTTGCTTTCTCTTGGATAAAAAGTGCTTTGGGACTAATTTCTGTAGGTTTATTTAAACTGACTGCTTGATAGAGGATGGGGGAAAAAAGGAATCAAAAAGCCACAGCAAGAATTCCTTGTATTTAGGCAGAATTATCTTTTCTTTAGCCTCAGGGTTAATGGCAATGGGGGCAGGGGCAGAGGATGTTTATGTGTGCATGTTGGAGTTTGTCATAACTGGCAAGAAATGCAAAACTAAAAGAAAATTTCATAAGTTTTGTGTGAACAAGTTGAGCTGGCAGTTCTGGGCTGGGATGGCAGGGCCTGGTTCTGCCTCAGCTCTGTGGGTAAACGTTGGGCTGTGCACAGTTCACACACAGCATCTCTGCCCTGTTTTGGTCTGTGTGTGACAAAAGAGCAGAGCTCAGAGCAGAATGTTCCTGCCATGTTACCAATGACTGAATGTTAGCAGGTGCTGCATGTGTGCTGCTTTAGTCTTGTATAAACAGAGTCTTCCTGTTCCAGGGAGCTTTTAATTCATATAACACTGAAAATATAAGATGAAAGTCTGGCACAAGAAAGGAGCAAATTATCTGGTGATAAGTTTTTGCTTTCAACTTTTTCATTCTTACTCTTGAACAAGTAATTCAAGATAAAACCAGGATATATGAATAGAAAAACTGTGACTCCATCTTATTTTTTCTCTTATTCTTTCACTCTGGAGTTACAGCTTGCCATTCAATCCTGAAAATAAAGTCTGTAAGGTGAAGGTTAAGTGCTAGTAGCAAATTCTTCCCAATTTGCTCTGACTTCCTAGTTTGGAGGAGGCTGTATGAAGCCAGGATTTTGTGTGTGTGGTTTTTTTGTTTCTGATAGCAGTAGTGTTTAGCAACTGTAAATGTTTCCAGATGGTAAGGATAAAAAGGTAAAAGTGAATTATATTAAAATTTCTCCTTTAGGAATTTAAAGCAATGCTTTTTGAAAATTCATTGCTTCCTTTAAATGCCAGAGGAAGATGTTAAAGTAAAGATGTTAAAGAACTATCTTGATTGTGCATCAAATATACTGGCTTAAAATAGCTGTAAACTCTTCATGACAATCTTTTTCATCTCTTTGTGAATTAGAAGTCTCCTTTATACTTTCTGCTGCTTGATATCATCATCCTTTTCCATTGCCTCAATCACTTACACTTGCCACTGTTCCGACTCCCTAATCTTTAAGTTGTTTCTTTTAAACTGCTCCAATTTCTCCTAATTGAAAGTAAACACTTCAGAAATTTGATTTGAAATGTGTTCTTCACAGCATATATTGCCCTTTCACTGCAGTCCTACATTCTGTCTTCAGTTCCTTCAAAATATTTAATGGTATATTTTTATATTGTCTTGACTTTCTGTCCACCCACGCTTTCACTGATCTCCAAAATTCTTTCTGGTGATTGAGCTCATTGAACTGCTGTAAGGTCACAGGTGGCTTGTTTGTGGTTCAATCTGGGGTGTAATTCTTGTTTCATCCGTCTTAATCTGTCTGTCACCTTTGGCAGTCAGCACTGTCCTTTCTGTTTTCTTTAATCGATGTGCCCTGTGTTTTTTTGGATATTTTCCAGTTTTGTGGTGGCATTTTTTCATGGGCTCTGCCATTTCTCCTCCGATCTGTTCCCAAAGTTAATGTTTTGTGCTGTATTGGGCTCATTTCGGTGCTAAGAGCCAATGCGGCTTCTAGATCACTCTGGTTAACCCAGTGCAGGAGGATGATCAGTCCTGGTCCTGTGGCCACACTGACCTTCTTGGCCACCTGGGCGACTCCTGGCTCATGATAAACTGCTGTTGACCAGTGTCCCTGGGTTCTTTTTGTCTGGGCCACTTTCCAGCCACTGTGTCCCAGCCTGTAGCCCTGCATGGGGCTGTTGTGACCCAAGAGCAGGACCTGCCACTTCCCCTCACTGAGCCTCACACTGCTGGCTTCAGCTCATTGATCCAGCCTGCCCTCATCCCTCTGCAGAGCCCTCCTGGCCTCCAGCAGGTCAGCACTCCTGCCCAGCTTAGTGCTGTTTGTGAGCTTTGTGAGGGTGCACTTGATCCCTGCACTCAGATCATTGATACAGATATTGTACAGGACTGCACCCAGCTCTGATTCCTGGGGACAGCCCCTGTGGCACCACCATGCTCTGGGCCCAGCCAGCCAGGCACTTCTGGGGCCAGCAAAGACAGCCCCTGTCCAGGCCATGGGCTGCCAGCCTTTCCAGGAGAGTGCTCTGGGAGACAGAGCTGAAGGTGTTCAACATCCACAGCTTTTCCCTCATCCATGGGTTGGATCATCTGGTTGTAAAAGGAGGTCAGGTTGGTCAGGCAGGACCTGTCCTCCCCAAAGCCATTCTGGCTGGGCCTGTACATGCTAGAGCACTCCTAAAGCCTTTCTAATAAATGTACCATTGACAGAGATGTGTTTTAGTGGCTTCTCTTTCTGTTATGCACAACATAAAAGACACTTTGTTTTGTACTTGGTATTTTATGAGCCTTTATGATACAAGTAACATGAGTGGTTCAGTCACAGGTACTATAAACAGGAAAAAATTATAATACCAGAGGTTGGACACTCAAGAGCTTGCCTGTATCTCATTAGCCAGAATCAATACTCAAGCTTCTATCAATAACCTGGGTATACTACTTTTATTTTATGGCTTGGGGTTTTTTAATGCCTTACTGCAGGACCAGTTAATCTAAGAATTGCCATAGAAACATGTGGCATTTGGAAGCTTCAACATATAAGGGTATTACTTCATGTTTGCAGTAAAAAAACCATTGAGTGTTAAAATGTTTAGGAATAGGATTGATCTGATATTGGCTTCAAAAAACTCTGTGTTTAATCTAAACTGGTCATACTTTTTCAGCAGTCAGTGGAGAAATGTATCTTCAGAGGGCAATTCGCCTTCCCCATTTTATATACTTATCTTTATCACTGTATTTGACTGTGTGAGGTCAGTTTTCCTGGTAACCTATAATGGGAATTCTTCTTACCTATGGACACACCACTGCCAGCAGAACTCTTGGACTGCATTTCTCTTGATGTCAGCAACACTTCAGAGAGTGATGACAGAGCAAATATAAAAATTGCCAGATTACCTTAATGCTTCCAAGTAAACCTGCGATGTTTTATTGAATAGACTTTATCTGAAATGAAATGGCAGAAGAAAAAGCAATAATATAAAAATCAAAATTTGAATAAGGATCAAATATTTCAACAAATAGTATAAGAATATTTCTTGGAAACATGGCATGTCAAAAGCATTCAAGTTTTAATATGTTGTCTTTATTGAAGCTATAGCAAAAAATGTTTTTTTCTTGTTGCTTCCAGTTGGTCTGCAAGAAAACCCTCTTCAAGACTGATATTCAGAAATAGTCATGAATCTTTGTAGGGGAGTGAGAAGCAAACCTCAGATTTAATGGAACACGTCAACAACTTGAAACTTACATAGCTGATTCTCTTTGATTAACTGACTAATGCAATTAAGAACTTCAGATCCTCATGATAAAGCTTTTCAAGAAAGCTGCATGCTTTTTGGGTTGTATTTAACTCAAAAAGGTCCTTTCATAGGAATTTCCAGTTAACGTTAAAATACTGAGCTGCACTGGTGGATAGTTGCATTTTTTAATACAGTAGTTAGTCCAATGAAAGTTCTCTCCCTGTTGTGATGACTGGAACAATCTTTCACAGAACCACACATGACTAAGTCCATCTCAAACACTTTTTCTTAAAATAATAATATCCTTTAAAATACTGCTGCTCTTAGCTATTATACCATATTCCTTCTAACCATTTTAATAATTTGAAGTTGTATTTCATTTGAAACAAGATTTATTTGATCAAAAACTGTACACAAACACAAAGCAAATCATTTAAAATGTGGAGCCCCCTCCATCCGATGGCTGTTAGAAGCTTTAGTTAAGTCACATGAAAGAATGTCTTGCAAATGCTGCACCGTGGTTGCCTTTCCTCCAGATGGTAATTAGACCTTTTCCTCTTGCGTTGCAGTCACGAGCTGATTTGCTCTTTTTGTTTGTGGCTTTCAAATTTGCATTAGTTCACATAGTAGCTGGGATTAGAAATTTATTAAGGGATAAAGATAGCTTTGCACCTCAGTGTTGCTCTCAGTCAATACTGGCACAAAAAATGTCTGAACAAAACCCCCGCATGTATTGCTGCTTTTCTGTCTGCAAATCCTGATTTTCTTTCACTGTTTCCCAGGGGAGCCTTTTTTTTCCAGAGTGGACTTTGTGTTCTCTTGTGATCCTGATCAGCTCTGGAATCTTGGGACCAAATAACTTGTTCTGTAATATGAAAATAAATTATTCTTTAATCTGTTTTCTTCTGTGGCTGGCTGGCCAGCCATCAAACCCAATTCTGGTTGTGTGGTAAGCTTAACCAGGAAGTTTATTATGCCTTCTACAATTACTATTAAAAAGATACCATTCTGACAAAAAGGGAACATTTCCTACACACACAATAAAGGAAAATCTGACAAAAAGATAACACTAAAGACTATTGATTTTCTAGTAATGTCCCAAAAAGAAACATTGCAGTGGGATAATACTAAAGATATGTCTACTAGCAAGAAGGGGAAATAACATATAAAACATGAGAGACCAACTGTTCATTAATGTAAAGTTAGACTTTAAAATACTAAATTATTTTAATGAAAAAAACAGTGAAGTTTTTCAGTGCATAATATAATTTTTGTATCACAACCATGTTTTAATAATTTCTGTGTGTGCAATGTTCTCTTTTTACCTAGAAAATGAGGCAAAAAAATAGTTGAGTGTGTTGTAAAGTAGAATTTGGTTTTCTCTAGGATTCTCATCTTGGTACAGCAGCAATGAGCGGAGCTGCAATAATATGTCAATTGTTAAGGCACACAGCAGCTATTGTGTGTCCAACAACAGTCTGTGCAAACTTTGGGCACTGGCACTTGCTTATGACAAAACAGAGTATTGTGATGTGATGCACTTTTTATCTCAAGTGCCCTAAAATGTTTATTTTTTTGACAGGAGGGATCTTTAATAGCTAATCCTCAAAATTATGTTTTATAGTGTACTGTACAATATTTATGGATTAAACCAAAAAAGCCCATTACATTACATGGACTGAATTGTAGCAGAAAATAAAATTACCTACATGAAAAATAATTCCTGTGGCTTCTGACTGAGCACTGATGTATCTTTCTGCATTGAGTATACAGGAGTGACTTCCTTTCAGAGCATGAGGTAGGAAATGGCATTTATTGAAATTCAAATGCAATTAAGGAGACACTTAAATTAGTTTATAAAAGGCTGTTGGTTTCTTTACATACCAAGAAGTCGGAAATAGTAATGACTTTATCATGTTAGCTGGGACAGTGATTCATGGAAGAACTTGCAGCCACAGTCATCAGGGAGGTATTTTCTTTGAGGAATCTAAATAATGTTCTGTCATTTCATGCCTTTCAGTGGGGTTTGGAACAAGTTTTTAAAGATGGGCCAAAATCATTACTAACAAACAAGCCTGGCTGCCTTTTCTCCACAGGGAGAGGAGTTACTGAAGATATTTGTGTTGCAGGACAGGTATTCCTGCACAGTTTGGGGTTGTTCTGTATCAGTCCTGTGCCAGCTCTCAGTGATGATATTTGGACAGACCTCAGATGGAGCATTGGTAAATTATTCATTATTTCAGGATACCCTCAGAGAGTTACAAAAATTCCTTAAACCAAAAGTTAATAAAGGACAATGTCTGGATTTTTAGCAGGTTCTAATAGTTTAGCAGCTGAAGATAAATGATTATGAGCCAGCTTTGCTTAGCTGAGAAGAACCTTCTCTTCAGATTATTCACAGTGTAAAGGACTGTGCACTACAATTTGCCTTAAGGAACCGAGAAATATATATACGCCTTTGGTATTTCTAAAACTTCTCTGTTTATAGCTCAGCTCAGAGCAGCCTGGGTACAACTAAGAAATCTTGTGCTTGATTTCAGGTGTAAAAGCCCTGGTCCTCAGAAAGAAGGCCCAGTTGCAAAAGAAATTCAGAGTAGGAGGCTGGGAATTGTACCATTTTTGATACAAAATCCCACCCTTTTGATACTTTTCCTAGATGATGGCTCAGAGGACCTGTGTGAGGAACATTTGAAAAGCACAACAAAAGCTTTGTTCTTATGTTCAAAGTTCTTACATTGTTCTTCAAACTTCTCCCAGTAAAGCAGATAATTCTGTAATACTGTATGGGCTCAATGCTTCCCCCACGCACACCTTACATTTTGCACAGATTTGGGATGTTTAAACATTTCTCTACAAGAAGGGCCTTTAGACAGGAAGTGCCTATGAGTCTTTATTTGAAGGTGAAAAAAAGATTTTCTGGAATAACATAAACCAAACAACAAATACAGCTGGACTAGAATCAAAGGTCAGTGCCAAGCTAACTGTTTTTATCTTTCAAAGAAGAGTAACAATTAGTTCTCGATCTTCCAAAAGCACTCCAAATGAGAAGTCTCAGCCTTTAGGTATTCTCACAATGTTTATGATGGTTCTAGATGAAACTGAGATTTCAAAATTATTCTTATTTGAGTTACTCTGTATCTATCAACAACAGGGCTGTTTGACACCATGTTCCATGCACAGTCTCACAGTGTTCTTCTGATACAGTTAAAAGGTTCACTTCCACAGCAAAATAAAATGCAAATTGATTTCAGAACATTAAGCAGGTCTGTCATAATCTAAAGCTTTGGTATGTGTCAGGAATATTTTAAAAACTTCAAATCACAACTGTGTGCCTAGACCAAATCAAAGGTTAATTATTTTGAAGTCCCAGGTTGTAATGGAGTGCTCTGTAGTCCTATGACTTTTCATACAAATTCAGACTTATTCCAGAAGCTTTTCTAATTTAGACCATAAACCAGTTTAAAGGGGAGGTGGAGAGGGAAATGGGCAGGATTATTTGCCTCTAGAAATTGAGTCAAACTTGTGGAGTTCACAGGCACAGTAGCCTCAGAAAGCTATAAACCAATGCTTGTCACTTCTATGCTAATTTCTGAAATTTGAAAATGTTCATTCAGGAACTGATGGTAAATCTATGTTACACTGCTAAAACAAAGTAGGAAAGCTAACTGTTGCCATAAGGTGGGGTGAATTAGGTTTTATTCTCTTTTCTCTTTTAGTTAATTCCTTTGTGTTGTCCCAATAACTTACAGAATCACAGAATGGATAAGGTTGGAAGGGTCCAAACTCCTGCTCAGGCAGGACCCCCTAGACCACATTACTGCAGATTCTGTCCAATTGGTTCTGGAATGTCTCCAGTGAGGGAGACTCCACATCCTGTCTGGGCAATCTGTTCTAGTGCAGGTTCCCCCACAGAGCACAGAAGTTCTTCCTCATGTTCAGGTGTAACTTCCTGGGCATCAACTTCTGCCCATTGCCTCTTGTCCTATGGCCCAACACCACCGAGCAGGGGCTGGATCCATCATCTTGACACCCTCCCTTCAGACACTTAGAGGCATGGACAAGGTCCCCTTTTAGGTGTCTCTTCTCCAGGCTGACCAGGCCCAGCTGTCTCAGCCTTTTCTTATTTGAGAGATGCTCCATTCCCTTAATCATCTGCTGGACCCCCTCCAGGAGCTCTGTGTCTCTCTTGTCCTGAGGAGCCCAGAACGGGACACACCACTCCAGATGTGGCCTCACCAGGCTGAGTAGAGGGGCAGCATCCCCTCCCAATTAAAAGCATCTGTCAAAAAAATTTCCTTCTCTGCCAGCCTGTTTGGAATCCTCTTGCTATCAAAGCTTTCGTACTGCTGTTCTTCCAAGCAAGAAACTTACTGTTTATAAGAAGTAATTTATTTTTACTTTTGTTTGTTTTTAATTTGCACTAATAACTGAGAATCTTCTCTCCCAGTGAAAGAATGTCTTTTCTGCAGCTCAGCTCATTCTGGCAGCACTGTGGGTGATTAAGAGCTTTCAGAGAGAAGTTAATCATCCTCACAGGCTTCCTCCTGCCCTCGCTTGAGACAGGTTAGGGAATTAATTGAAGAAGGCACTTCAGTGTGATTATCCAATGGCTTTAAAAGACACATGGGAAGTGGAGCTTTTCTGAATATCAGTAGTGAGTGACTACTACCTTATTTCTGGTAAGCTTACAGGTGGTCATGAGAAATACATATACAGAGCTAGTTTACTGGTCTGCTGAGTGGTTGGCTGATTTCTTGATCCATGGGAAATTGTATCTAATGCTTGGGACAAGGATCAGAAAGAGCTACTTCTACTGTTTATTTTGTTACACCCTTTCCTGTTAGTTTTTCGGAATCATGCTTTTGGAAAATTGAGTGCCAAAACCTTGTTACAAGCTTGCATATAAAACAAGTTTCAATGCCAAAAGGAGGCAATCTAGGACTGTAAGCTTTGTGCCCCTTCCTTCCCAGACTGAGGATGCTGCAGGAGCCAGTTTGTTTGGTTTCCTGCAGCCACATGCACCTATCCGGAAGGTTTTCCAGGCAGTCCTGTGGAAAGGTAAAATCAGAGGGAGGGAAACACTTATGACCTGGTGACATTAATCCACTGGAAGACTCTTACATAACAGCCATGTCAGTTTATTGATAAAACAAACCTTTTTTGCCCCTACCTACATCCTGCCTTAATGGGCATTTGTGGACAATGCCTTTCTGGGTTTTTAGATTCCCTGCTGGGTAAAGGTTGCAGTGATGGGCCTCTTGTCTTGCACTTCACTTGCCAGGGAAGTGTATTGTAATGAAAACTAATGTAATTAAAAGGCATACAATGTTTACAATTTCAAGGAATATCTTCAAGAAAACTATAATTCTTTCTTTGGTTAAATTGTTATCTGAACAGCTTAGAAAAATCTTAAACCCTTGTACAAGTAAAATTTCAGGAAGTGCTAAACTTCTGGAAGTTCAGGGGAGTTCTAGATTTCTTAATTTTGTTTTGCAACTGTGTCTTTAAATTGCAATTGTACTTACATATAAGAACTACAAGACGTGCAGCATGTAGCATCAAAACTGACAGGATTTAACATGACAGAAGCAGAAGGTGGAAGACAAAGTGCTTGCCCCATCTTGATTTGTAATAGGATAACCGGGTAGGAGGTGGATCCAAACTGACCTTACCTTACTATTTGATAGTTTTCCAACAGCTGTTTTCCAGGAGCCTTTGTCTTGCAGTGTTGTGGGGTTTTTTTCTCAGTGATGGTGTACATCTTGTTACTGGTGTTGGAAACTTTCTTTTAATTATGTATTTTTTAAAAACCTATGGGTGGTTTCATGTCTAGGATCTTTGCTCCATAGTAACTGTAACCAAAAGCTTTACTTCCCAGTTCAGTAAGATTTACTTGTATAATAATACAATGGGTTTATTTGGTTTTAATTTAAAAAGTTGTATGTGGCTGTAGGTAATTAAAAACATTTCCTGAAAAATGGCGGGTTTGACTGTACTGTGCTGGAATTGCCTCTGCTGATCATGAAGAGTTGAATAATAGTCATTTGTCACATAGGGTGTTGACTCAGACACAGATGATTTCAATTCCGATGACAGAGGGTGTTACAAAACCCAGCTGTTGACTCTGCTCCTCTCTCCACAAGTTGCTTTGTCTGTGGCAGGAATGGCCGACCTATGAAGCAGTTTCTGCTACAGTTTCTGGCCCAATTTATTCAAGTAGACCAGCGGAGACTTTGAGTTGTTTTAATGGACTTTAAGTTGTTTTAGTGCGCTGGGTTGGCAACTCCAACAGTTTAGAGCTGTTTTCAGTGTAAATTGTCCGTGCTAGCATGCTAGTGGCAGCCTTCGGAGAAGAGTGAAAGCCTGGTAGGATGTTTAAGTTGCCTCTATTAGTGCATAAATTCTCTGTTTCTGATTCACAGCTAACTTGAGAAAGAGTTCTTGCAGCAGTGTGCCAGCACTTGCAGAGCAGTTGCCGACAGCTGCCGGCAAGATACGTTTTCTTGGCTCAAGATGATTAATCTCAAGCTAAGGCAATTTTCTCCAAGAGCTTTGGTTGTTAATCAAATTTGGTGAAAAGACAACAAGAAACATTAAAACAGATACTCTTCTTTGAGGTTTCAATCGCACTGGGATTGGAAGAAGACCATTTAGCTTTTTTGGAAAATGTACACAGTGGGCACAAGAATATGAGCCAAGAAATTTATTGGTTAAGGCTGATTCTATTGAATAAATCAATAGGGTGATAAATAGGAAGCTATTGAGACAAAGCTACCAGCTAGGCTGCTTAGAAGGGAAGAATGAAAATGGGTTTGGGGGGTGGCATGGATGGGAAAGGTGCCAATTTTCCTTGATTTCCCCCTCTAGGATAATACCTTGGTGAGCTCACCAGGTACTTCTGGGGATTATGAACTTGGTTGACTTCTCAGTAGAGCCAGGAAAGCTAACATTGATAGCAGTGGGTGGAAGAGACAGCCCTATTTTAATATGTTAGAATAATCTCAAGGCTTCTTGTTTATTTGTACCTAGATACCTACTATGTAAACTTCAGATTTTTGCCATTCAGAGTTATTTTCCCAAGAACAACTTAATTCTTTCTTTGGTTTTGATTATGCCTTCAGAGCCTTTTTCTAGAGTTAAAAATAGAATACAGATATCTTCTATCTAATGAACTTGTGGACTGGATGCTTCTGTTGCCTTTTTTCTCCTGTAACAGGATTGAATTCCTTGCACTACAGCAGCCCTGAAGTCATTACACTGCACTTAGAACAAAATGCAGAAAGGAATGACCTTTTGCTAGGACTCTGTATTGTTTATATTGCTAAGCTTGATCACCATCTCCCAGCAAAAGCCAGTTTATTCCTTAAACATTTGTACATATAGTATCTGTTCAGAATTGTCTATTGTTTGCTGTCTGGTTCTCATTGATTATAATGTTGTGCATCTCCACAATGCCCCTATTTGCCCCTTGGATCTTCATAGTACAGGGCAGCTCTTATCTTCCTTGCTGATAGCATATCACCAATGGTACCAGTTAAGGGCTGAAAACACTTGTAGCATAATGGAAAGTTCCACTTTTGCCAGGATGACTCATTAATTAACCCCGGGATGGAGAGGCTTCCTGTGCCAACTTAAGAAAAAGTTACGGGAAGATACTATTACATATCAAAAGATAAATGATTGGAAATGTTTTGTCAGCCATGTAGGAATTATGTTTTTTAATACTCTCCATCTGCCTGAAATAAGCTTGGAAAGTCACTGAATAGATACTTTGGAAATAGTTTGCATCTTGCTTTGCTTTAGGAGCAGACGACTGCTGGGAAGAATGGCGTGGTACTAGTAGTGTTGGAGGAAAGCAGTATATCCAGGAGGCACTAAGTATCTTTTCTTTCCAACTGACTACAAGCTTTTGGCTTCAAATAGGCCACTGTTCAAATGTAGCTATCAAGTTGGCCACTTGGGAGGGAAGGAAGAAAATAGGCTTGGTTTTGGGTGGTGTCAGGGATTGAGAGGACTCTTGGGACCGTAAAGAGGTCGGAGAAGGCTTTGGCTGCTGTGCAGAATGCCCTCTGTGCCTGTCAGACATTGCTGAAAGTGAGTGGGAGGCTGGGGTACGGTTTCACTGTCCTAGGCTGGTGTGGATGGAATGTCTGTAACTCAGGACTTCAGCAGATTTGTGCTGTGGACTTCAAGGAATCATGTGATGCCTTCATAGTGCATGATTTAGTTTTTGTCAAGGAGTCTTTGCCAGATCTGTAAGATAAAGCGTTGTGTGTCTGTAGCAGGCTTGAACCAAGCAGAGTGGTCTCTACATAAAGACATATGATGGGTGTAAATATCTCCAGTGAGGAGTTGTAACAAGGCCTGGGAGTGCGAAGGAAAACTCCTGAATTTGAGATTTAACTCCTAGTAGTTTCTGAGATAGAAAGAGCTTTTGCTGCAGTAATCTTCTCCCTTCAGAACAGGGAAGCAGTTAAAAATTTTGGGGAGATGCTTCATTTAAGCTAAAAGTGTGTCTTCGACTTGATCTATTAACATTTGGGCATTTCAGGCTTAACAAGTGGCTATAAAATGCCAGAATACAGATATTTTTAATCTCCAGTGAAGCTGCTTCATTGATTTCCCCTCAGATGCACACATGTGCAGGGGTGACTTCTGCTTTTTTGCCCCAAGGAGTGTCTGTTTGCCCAAAATACAAAAGGTTAGACAGACTTGTTACCTGATTGTCTCTTTTTGGCTGGTTATCTCAGTCTGCTGCCTGTCTAGGGGGAAAAACAGGTGCTGAGCTGTGACAGGCTTTGCAACCATGCAGGGTAAATTGGGGGGCATGAAGCAGAAAGGAATACAACTTTGTACTAGAGACTGCAACCAAAAAGAGATGAGGAGACTAATTTTGGTAAGAAAATGAGCATGCCAAGTGAAATACAGGTTCAAACCATTTGTTCCCTTGAGAAACTTTATGGTCTAAATTTGACATAGACTGTAGCAAGTATCCTAAGAACCACCATATGGAGGAATAGCAGCTTGTGTTAAGATCATACACTTAACAGCTTAATTTCTAAATTTCTATTGAGCAGTGTTTCAATTCAGCAGTAGAAAAAGAGTGCTTCATGGGGAGACTTGAGTGAGAAAAGAATGGTGTGACATTTTTGAGTGGATCTTGCAGGTGCAAAAAGGAAAGGTTGGGAAGAGCTGTCTAGTGGTGAGTGAGACATGAATCCAGGTGTAAACAAAGCTAATTCAGTTTGTTACTCAATGGTGAAGTTACTGCTGGAACTGACTAAATCAAATATTTTCAATGTCAATTTCAATATTTCAAATCAATTTTCAATATTTCACCAAAGAAATGACCAGTCCAAGGGAGGGTAAATAACACTGACTTTTTTTTTTTTTTTTTTTTTTTTTTTTTT
>VXBN01005886.1:1034177-1072573 GCA_013397395.1 Sinosuthora webbiana
ACTTAAGTAAAATAAAGAAAAAGTTGTACAGGGATCAAATTAACAACTGCAGTTTTGTACACAGTATAGAATAGAAGTCAGCAACACTCTGGCTTGTTGTGCTGCACCCTTTTTCTTTTCCCTTGCCTCAAAATGAAGTTTAAGCATTAGAACAGAAACCATGCAGACCCCAAGCTCTGTAGTCTCTCAGTGAGACAAGGTGCTATCATGATGTTCATGGCGTGTTGTCCCTACATCAGTAGCTACCAGTGCTTCTCCCAGACTGCAGAGAGCACTGGGAGCTGCTTCCTCTCAGGAGACTGGAGCTGCCAAATCTCAGCTCTGGTGCACACTATTCAAAATCAGTCCACTTAGCACCTTTGACTTAGAGCTGCGAGGGGCTCACACCCACTGGAAGGTGACCTGGAAAGCCTTACAGGAGCAATGTTCCTGTCCATACAGGAGAAGCTGAAAGAAAATATTTTCAGCTTCCAAACCTTTATGAGGATCTTCCTGAATGGAGTGCTGGGGGTTTTGACATCAACACTGTAATAAGCAGAGAACTGGATCTGTAAAGGCAGAGGATGGCAGGCATTAAACTGTGAAATCTGAAAGGGTAAAAGGGAAAGAAACCATTTCAAAGTTAGTGGTGACTACATTCCCAAAATAAAGAAGGGATGGCTGCTTTTGTTTTAAATAAAGTCATTCTCCCTCAGCTCCACAATAAAGCACAGGACAAACAATGAGAAGAATTTGTTAGTGGAGGGGAGGAGAATGATGGAGGGAATAATCATCATCTGTAGAGAAAGTAACCACTCAGGATCCCACAATCCTGCTCTTTTAAACAAATGCTGACTTTAGTTCTCTATTTATGGATTTGGAGAGGAAAAATCTCTGAAATTCTAATTCATTTGAAGTTACTGGGGGAAATGCTGTTGCTGGATTCTCAGTACTTCAAACAAATCATGAGTATTGATACTCTGAATATTTCATGTGGCGACACATGAAATATTGATAGATAAATATAACATTATATTAGATAAACTCCAGTGTCTCATCCTCTGCTCTGCTGTGTTATTGTGTGTAAACTCATGGGCTGATTTTTCATTTAGCTGGGGCATATGTGAACAGCTCTTCACCTGTGTAGAAAACAATTACAGGTCCTTCTGTGTTCACAGGTTTTGGATGCAGTCTGAGTCCAAGAAGTATGAAGAAGAGATGCCTTCTCTGCACTGGGGGATAGATCCTGTATTTTCTGCATTTGCAAGACTCTATATTAAAGACATTACAGAAATGAGAGAGTCTAAACAGGTGCCAGGTATGTATTTATGTGCTGATTATGATACACACAGTATTATAATTGATTTATGTTGGGCTTTTTATCAAGGGATTGAAGAATACTTCATGAACATCAGTAAAATAGTATTCCATATGCTTAAGCTAAGTAATGTTAGTATCTTTTAACAGTTCTAAGGACAACAGGTTGTATATGAAATGTATTTGAAAAATAAAATTTATTTGTTAAAATGGCTTTTCTTTCTCTTCAGAACCTCTTTCATGTTAAGGTAATGTTGTATTTCCTCTGTGTGGTAGTGCTCGTTATATTCTCATAAAGTTAGTTCTAAAAATGTCTGGTCCTTTCTGGCCTTATGTATTTTTATCTCCCCACTGTCTACATTATTTGGAAAATTTTGACAGTCGATTTCATGGCTGGATGTGCGATTTTGCTTTTTCCTATGGATATGAATACATTATAAAACAGATACAAGTTTTGAGGTTTTGTCTCCTTAATTTCTAGATATGATAGATACATGACTTTCTTCATACATTGGAACAACATTACTGTAAATTCTGGCTTCCATGCTGGACCCTACAAGTGTCTGCTTTGCAGTCTGTGTCCTGCAGTGTCACCCACATGTGAGCTCTGGCTGAAGCAACACAGCTCTGACCTTGAATTGCTGTTTTCACTACACAGACTTTAAATAGACTGCAGTGTGTCTTCTGCTGTGGAAGGGTTCATTACTCCCAGCTGAAGCTTGACACGGTGCAAGATTATCAGGGAGGAGCCCAAAGAAGTTAGAATTAATGAGGAAGAGCAATAAGCCCTAAGCAGAGTTTATGGTTTTGGTTTGGTTTTGATGTTTTGTTTGTGGGTTGTTTTTTTTTTTTAATTTTTTTCTGTCCACGGAGACTAAGTACCCCTGTTTGAATCTTTGAATATGCTTTGCCTCATAGGTTTTGTTATTCTTCAGTTTTCTTTAACAGCAAGATTAGCAGCGGTGCTATTTTTGGAGAAATGAAGGACTGGCGGGTTTTTTTTCTCTTCTTGCAACCATTTTTATGTGCATAAGGACTTCACAAACCACAAATACCAGTCTATCTGTCTGTCCATCTGTCTGTCTATCTTTGTTATTTAACATGGTGGGAGACTTTTGTCTTAAATCCATTGCAATAATTAGGCTACAGACTGTTGTTGAGGTTTGTCCTACAGCAAGTTTTATTTAGAAGCCTTTTAAAACTGTCTTATAAATGTCTTCTAGTAGTACTGGTGTAGGAAATGTAAAAACTGTTCTTCATCAGTTACAGATATTTTATTTGTTTTCAAACAAAATGCAACACAATTCAATGCTAGCTGAATTGGATTGTGGTTTGGACTGGAACAATAGTACATACACATGTGAAAATATACTCAGAATAATTAACCTTATAAACAGCAACAAGCATTTCATGATAGCAGGAACAGTCCTAGAAAATACAGTCCTGGTTTTTTTTAAATTACCTGAATTTCCCTTCTTACTTCTCATCCTGTTCTTTTACTTAACTGAGTTGGCTTCTGCTTCAGGAACTTTCTCAGTTTTGTTATTACCTTTGGTTTTTTTTGCTAAGATGATCCTAAGGAGGTGGTTTCTGTCATGTCAGGATGTCAGCCTTTACAGCTGGTACATTTGAGCTTTCTCCACTTCCAGTGTGTCTGGCACTCTGCACATTTAAGCTTGCTTGCAATCCTGTATCATTTTCTAAACCAAACTTCAAAGGAAATAAAATTTCCTGGAACCAACATCCTGAATTTTGTTCATTTTCCTGGTGCTGTATATATACCAAACCAGACATTTTTCACTGTGTCTTATTTGTTGGCAACAAATGATAGCACAACAAAAACACTAAAATTAATACCTTTTGGGGAGGGAAGAATGTAGGTGTTTGTTGTCAATGCTTCCTGCCTTTAATGGGCTTTTAAAGACCAGCTGAAGCTAAGTATATGTTTGGCTATAAATCAGTCATTAAGTAATGGTAATTAAGAATGAATGAGTGCAAAACAAAAAGTTGTAACTAGGAAGAATGGAAAGAAACACAGACTGAATGTCAGGAAAAACATCCCTAGAATGACATCTGTTAGACTGTGGCATAGCCTTCCCAGGAAAAAGGTGGGATGCCCTTCACTGGGATTGTTTATATCCTGACTGTACAGATTGCCAGGAATTTACTGTACAAAATGGTCTTGTATTGGCCCTGAGGAAATGGACTGAATGACCTAATGAGTTTTTTCTTTCCACTTTTAAGCATTAGGATTTGATGCCACAGTGACTAATCCCTTAAAACAACACAGAGGGAAGCAGTAAACCTGGCCAATTACTCTGCTGCTATAAATGGTGACAAGAAGGCTGGAAAACCTCCCAGATAAAAACAGCAATTGTGTTGTCTTAGCAGCCTTGCAATGAGAGTGGGTGTCAAACTCAGTTGTAACACATAATCACATCATGGAAATGAGCTTTTCTCAGAGTTATCATGCACCACTGCTTTGTGACAGCTTATCAACAAGCAAGGGAAGCTACAAAGAGCATAAAAGGAGGTAATAATAATTAAAGGAATGGCAAACAGCAGAGTAATGCTGGTACAGACATGACCAGCACTTGCCCTAGAGAGCCCTGTATCCATAGCCCTCTGTAGCACTGCTGTGGCTGTTGTGGTAATGGCATTTTGCTCTGTGTGTTGATTAAACTACACTGGGGTATTAGGAAACTCACTGAATGTGTTTGTCCACAGCTTCACATATTTAGTATATATTTATTGCTACCAATATGGACTTAATTTGAACAAATAAATTGGTAGGAGGAGTAATTTACACCTTGAAGTCTTCAAGTCCAACAACTTTTAATAGGTTAAATATAATTTCATTCTTCAAATTAATTTGGGTAGTTTCTCTGAGAGTAAGGGTGGAGTTCTGTGTGAACTTATGGGGATGGAGAGAACCAGTTTTATTTGGTCTCTGTCATCTGCCAAAACTCAGCTTACTAACTGGGAAACACACATAATAACATGTTGCTTGTTTGCATAATCAGGAGCTTGGAGTCTCTGCTCCACAGGCTTACCCTGAAACTAGCCCAGACCTTTTACAGAGATGTTGTAAGATTCAGTGAATGACTACAAACACTGGGAGCATCTCCACTGGGGGTTTCTGTGTTTATTTGTGTTTATTTGTGCCCTGGTAAATGAAATGAGAGACAAGTGGACAGACCTGCTAAACATTCTCTATGCCAGACCTGACCAGTGACTGCACGATTAGTACAGCCAGATCTGAGATTATAGATGCATCCTCAAAACATTGCAGTGGGTTTTTATGAGCAAAATTTCTGCTTATGAGCTGCTTGGCTGATCACCTCTGATTTCTTCTGAAACGTCTGTGTTTTCCCTCTGTTTTGCGTGAACAAAGTTAATTCCAGGCTCATTTAAGGCTGCTAGCTATGTAGGACAAGTTATTTTTGGATTTTGGATTTAGGATTTTTTTTAATACAGAACATTTTTCTGACTCCCTTGCTGCTGTGTTTCCCTTTGTAAGAATAACACTTGCCACGGTGTACGGAGCCAAATGTTCCCTTCTGAGTCCCTTGAGTTATCTAGTTTTCAGAAGACAGTTATTGAACATCCCAGATGGCTTATTTCAGTACAGCAGCAGTATTTGAAAACTGAAGAAAGCACATTCACTGAAAACTAGCCAGCCCAGGGTGTATTTGGAGCTTATTGCCCTATTTTCCTCCTGCTAGTGGACTGTGAAGCCTCAGTGTATGTTTATATTAGTGTTTGTTAACAACATTTGTCACTCTCTTGAAAGGGATTACAGAGCAAGGCAACCTCAGTGCTGTCAGAGTCCACTGGGCTGTGATTTCTCACTGTTTCCTGGACATGTTTCTAAGTGTTATTTAAGTTATCTTTATAGATGCACAAAAATAGCCTTGAAGGGATGTTTTTAGAACGTGTGTTTTCAGAAACTGAAGTTCAGGATGCAGTCCACAGTGACTGCAGTAGTGTGCTCTGCAGTCTGAGAGGGCTCTTGCTCTCCCCCTGCCCCCACGGCTCCTGTTCTTCCAGAAATGAAAGACAGAATTATGTTAGTTTTCCTTTCGGAGGCTCTGCCTTAATCAGGAACAGCTGCATTGTGAGAAGCTCAAACTGCTTCCTTTGTGTTCTATTATTTATTCTGAAGCATTATGAAGATATAAAAAAAACCCAAACCAAACAACAAAGCAAAGCAAAACAAAAATCCAAATGAAACAACAAAACAAACAAACAAAAAACCCCCTAATGCATGCAGCAAACAAACTGTTTTTCAGATCCAAACGTGCAAGAAAACAAGAGGTTAATAAGATTCTGACACCCTACAGAAGCAAGCTTTCGGTGTCCTAAGTACAGCTGATACTTTCTCCTTTTAGTGTTCCTAGTCTTCAGTGATACAGGGGATTTTTCCTGTGTAGGCACTGAATAATTTAAGATATATTAAATATGTAAGAAAGTATGTTTTTTTCTACTGACAAACGTGGCTATGTAGGGTAGGGTGTTGACACAAATAGTTACACTAATGAAGCATGTTTTGTGTCTAGGTATATTCTTTTATAATGGACATCCGATCAGACAGGTGGATGTTGTTGGGATAGTGGTCCAAATGAAGGAGCGAGATGCCTTTTATAATTGTGGAGGTAAGGAAAATGTCTTTCTTCTTGCTCTTATCAGCCTTTTGTCTTAGTTACTGTTAGAACTGAAAGGATTCTTTATTTGCTTGTTGTGCATTCTTGAAACAAATGTGCTCTTATTCTAATATAATGTATATCTACAGCTGAGATTACTTGGCAAATGTAGGGAAGCTAGTGTTTATCCCCAGTTCAAAAAGAGAGCATTAAATAGTTAGCACAGAGTAACTGATTCATGTGGGGTCATGTAGCAAATCTTAATTTTAGTTGTTGCTTTGTCACTGGACTCCGCCACCTTCTTCTCCTATTTGCAGTCCCTTTGGTCAAATGCAAATGTATTTAACAGTGCCCACAAATGGGAAATCACTTCTTCCATGTTCGAACCTTCGAAATCTCTTCTGACCTTTTGTATGTCTTGTCATATCTTGGAGCCAACTTCTAACAGCAGTGAGGAGCTTGTTTATCTTTAGGTGCACAAGAGTGTTAACAAATGAACTCAAGCATCATAGTACCAGTCCTTGCCAACACCAGCTGGGAGTTGTCTCCTCCGTATTGCTTTTCCCAGTATTCAATTTTATTAACATGGAAACATCTGATTGTCATTTTGTTCAGCTGTATTTTACATCTGGAGAAGAAGCAGAGTGGAGCAGTGGTGATGTGGCAAGCCTCAAAAGGTGGGGGGAGGTCACCTCACAGTAGGAAGGGGGAGCCAAGTGCACAGATCCTATTGAAGCCCTTATGGCCAGTGTCTTCCTCATCCATGGATTTTCACCTGGTGGAGGTGAATCACAGAGTGCCTCTCCTTCCCAATTCCCTTGCTTATAAAATTGCAGTTCCCAGACCCTCCGGGGTACTGTGAAGATACAGCTGGTGAATTAACCTGGTCCCAAGTTCCCCAGCATCAAACTGCTGCAGAGTGGCATTGACTGCAAATGCATTTATCACTTCATGAGAACAGAGGAAGACAGAATCAAAATGACCAAGACAAAACCAGTTCTATGGATAAGGGTTTTCCATGCCGCTCTCAGCATCCATTTAACAACTAAACCTGTTGAAAACATTTGACTGGGGCAGAAAGTGGAGGAATAGAAATAAAAAGAAACTGCAGAGTGGTGGAAGTAAGGCCTTAGATCAGCCGACCTTCAAGTGCAGCTCACAGTACGCCTGGCTTCCTGCTGTCCTTTCACATCCAACTCCACTCTTTGTTCCAGCAGTTCCTGGTTTGAGTTTTCAGGCTACCTGCCAGGGTGCCCCTCCCCAGCCTGCCCTCCCTTTCAGGCAGGCCGACTCTGCCAGCGCAAAATTGTAACTTCTTAGACAGTTTTCTGCTTGTAACTTCTTGCATCTCTCAGTTCAACAGACTCTGGTGAGTCACAGGGGTTGCATCAGTTGGAGTGCCACACACTGCTCAGGACTAGCTCACTTTCCATCCGCTTAAAAGTGACTTACAAAGCAATTCCCCCTTTGTACTTTCCTTCTGATAGGGAACTGAAATGTCTTTGTGTCCCTGCCATGATCCTCCCCCCTCATTTCCTATCTGCTTCAGAATACACATCACTCACTTTAAAGAATCTTAGGTCCTCTTCTGAAAACTCTACAGCCAGAACTGATGACAAAATTATAACTGTAAAAAAGAGTTAATTTACTCTTTCCTGGCGTAAAAAATAAAAATTACATGCTGTGTAATATCTGATTTTGACACTTTGATTTGTTTTTTGCTGTTATTATGATAAGTTAGGAGAAAGATATCTAATTAAAACATAGCTTTGATCAAGCTCATATTTTACCTAATGCACCTTTCTGACCTCTTTTTTCCCCTTTCCTTTTTAACAACACCAAATATCACGTGTCATTTTCTTTGTACTCTAAAACTGACTTGAAAGGCTGAAATGGAGTTGAGTTAAAATCAAATTTAAAAAAATAATTCACCAACATCTCAGTAGGTTCCTGCAGGTCTGACAAGAGCCATACTCTTTTTGTCGTAAAGAAAAAAAAATTTACACAATTATCTCATTTAATGGGTAGCTTTGAGCTACCCCTCAAATAATTAAGCAAGAATCAAAGAAACCAAAGCCAAACAAACAAAAACCAGGAAAAAAAACCCAACAAACAAAAAGTAAACCCACAAAAAATCCAAATAAACAAAAGTTTAAACCCAAAGAGATGAGGAAGGGCGGCACAGGGAGCACAGGAAGTTTTCAAAAGTTTGTAGACCCCTTGAGTGCATTTAAAATAGATAAACATTCTCTTGTCTAGTTAGAATACAATTGCAAGAGTTCTCATTCATCTGCACTTCAGGAGTTACTTGTCTTTCTGCTCAGAGCTTTCATCTGAAATTGCAAAACTCTGTTTCAGAGCCTTGCTCTGCTACCAGATTCCTTGTGTGGTCAAGTACAGGTCAGTCACTCCAGGACTCAGTTTTCAGCTGTTACATTGAGGAGGAGGAGTCTGGCCTCCTAATCCTTCAGTCTTTTTTGGTTTGTTTCCAAGCCTTTCTTAGGAAGCCAGTCTGTCTCGGTTGGTGCAAGCTGGAACATCTAGAAACTGTGGGAATGCAAGAGTGAAATGTCATCTGCCCTGCTTCTCGTTGCCATTGCTGGCTTGCATGGATGGCTTGGCATGGTTTATGAGGGTTCTGACTCCTACTAAAATAGTTGCTGTCTGTCTGTACCAAGGAGAGGAAATCCTACCAGCAGATCGTTATCTGTGCTCTGGTACAAAATTAAAGCTGCTGAAATAGTTGCAGACACAGCAGCTCAAAACAGAGATAGCAGAGAGGAGCATACTTTTGTGATGGAATTTGGAATTGCCTGCATCTTATAAGTGCTGTAAGTTTGCTTATAGAAATGTGCAGCTAAACTGCTTGGAAACAGGAAGGCAAGACAATGATTTGAAATTAGACACCCCCCCCCCAAACAGGGAGATTGTTTTAAAACACGTGAGACAATGCAAAGGCATTTTGCTTTGATGCTATGGTTTCCAGAGGAAATGACTGCAGGTACCAATCAGCACCTTCATGGTAAACATTGCTGTTACTTTTTTAGTCACAGACCTGGTTTAAAGAGCAGAAGGCAATTGTAGGTTTCCATTTGTGAGGAGCAGAATCTCAGTCTTGGAGATGTTACATTCAAGAGGCAAGGTGCATTGGCTGGATGATCCTTGACAGACATTTAGTGCCTTTCTATTTAGGGTGTTTGTTGCACAGGCCATATATATACAGACCCTTGATCATCAGAAAATTGATTCTTCTGACAGATTTTGTTTCCTTTGAGTTTTGTCTTTTCCTGCTGTCATTGACAATGCAGTGCCTGGAGGAGAAATCGTAAAACTTATTTTCATTGGACGCTGGCAAAACAGGAAAAACAGCTCCGTGCTCAGGAGAAGGTGCTGAGCCTTTCCAGCAGCGGAAATGGCATGCATGCCACCAGCACCTACACTTTAAGTTGGGGATTCCTGGCTTAGAGGAGAACCACAAACATGTACTGTCTTCTGTCCTTCCTGCCTAGAGGAGCTGCCTTTCTGCTCCCTGGACATCATCTTATATTGGAAAGACCAGCAGACTTAGAGCGTGATATGGACATGGAAATTAATGCAGGTGCAGGTAGCTGCACTGATGGTTTATTCACACGGTTGTATCCCCAAATGTTGCAGTGCTGTTTTCTCACTCTAACAGTAAAGCTTCTGTGGTTTGTGCCTGGTTTCCTGTTTTAATTTGTCTGACTCCAGCCTTCAACACTGATACTTCTCCTGACCTCATCAATGAGATTGAAACTCCTCAGTATCCCATACATGTACTGAAGCCTCATAATTTAAGTTAGTGTATGATTTTTCTTTGAGAATATACCTGTTACTTTGCTGACTATGCACATAAGCACATCTGGTCCTGAGCTACTTCCATGTCTGAAACAACTGTGGAAATTATTTCAGATATGTAAGTAGAGTTTGGACACCCACTTTACCTTCCAAACCAGTGGGAATGAGATATCCTTGGCAGTTATCTCCCTACATATTTATGTATCTTCACTTCTTGGAACACGACTGCCTGCTTTTCTAGTCTGTAATTCTTGCCATTTTTTTTGCAGTGGATGATAGTACTGGAGTTATAAATTGTGTCTGCTGGAAAAATCCCATGGTAGCAGAAACATCTTTATCAGGTAATTTATCAAATAAACAAGTCCTCTTTTGACTGTATGTTTTTACTTAGTCTACCTTAAATAATTTAGGAAGTGATCAAACTTGAAGAGCAAATTCAACTGTTCAATTTTTTTTTCTTTTGTTTTAAACTACCACATCATACTGCCTGGGCCATTTTGGAAATTTTCTATTAGTTTTTGTGTTGTATTCAAGGGTGATGCCAATAAAACCATTACATTATGTCCTGTCCCTGCCTTTTCCTTATTTGAGTAATATGATATTTCAGTTCTATGCTGTGACATTGTTCAGAGAATTTGCCTGTTAAGGTTCTTTCTGTGACTTCATCTAGTAAGGAACTAGGCTGGAAATGTGCCACAACTTCTGTTTCCAAAGTCAGTCCATTGACCTGCCCTTGTGATTATGGTTTCAGGATTTATCCTTGCTTTGTTTGTGTTCATATACTCCTGCTCATACAGACACTGTCAGCAATGAACTTGAAAGTATCTTCAAACACAGTGGGAGAATGCCAGCAGTCTTTTACAGTTTGGGCAAGTCTTAAATGTGCAGTAATTGTGCATTTGAAATGAATGTATTATTGCACTCACTAACAGAACAACTCACCAGTGTCTGGCTGTCTCTTTGCTTTTTCTCCCACTCTTTCTTGTAGATCAAAGTACAGAATTCTTTCTACGTTGGATCTTCTTGGAAGCCCATGTAGTGGATTGACAACCCTAATATGGAGCTGATCAAATCCTACTGAAATAAATCCTACTGGTGTAATCTGCAGTGTTAGGGAATACATATTAATAGAATGGAGAAAGGAAAGCTTGATGTAAAAGTTAAAAACTCTGATGTCTGTGGAACAAGCCCATTTATACAGACAGATAATTCATACTTATATTTAACGATCATATGACAGGTGGTACAAACGGTCCCAACTGGAATGTAGAAGACAGCTCTCACTTTGGAGAGATGATGATCTGGCACAGCTCTCAAAAGAAAAAAAAAAAAAAAAAAAAAAAAAAAAAAAAAAAAAAAAAAAAAAAAAAAAAAAAAAAAAAAAAAAATTTTTAGGAAAAAAAAAAAGAGACATGCAATCAAATCAGTTTTGAGGAACTTAGATGCATTAAAAGAATTTGCATGAAATACTGCTTGAAATAGAATGAGAGCCAAGAATGATTTTCAGCCTTGTATTCTTATTTTACACATACGTCACTCGTGCTTGGATGGACACTATGCTAAGAATGGCAATTCATTCATTTGTACCTGCTGAAGAAAGCTCTTAGGGGGCACAGGAAACTTTCTGCCAGCCTTTTGTAATTGTGATCAAGGATACTTGGAGCATTAATCAGGGTTTAAGTTATGAAGGATTACTGTCCTACAAAGTTGTGTTATGTAAACGTCAAGTTCTGTCAAGTGGCATTCACCTCAGTTCTATTCACCCCAGTGTAGACATCAAATTGCATCACATGAATGCTTTGGCCCCACCTCAGATGACTCATTCTTCTTTTATATAAAAAGTTCAGCTGACTTTTCTTTTCCCCTCTCATCCATCTTAGCATGACAAAGTCAAAAAATGACAACAACCATTTCAAATTTATTTTTCAATTTTGCAACCCATCTATGACATTTTCAGTGGTAAATCACTATCTTCTCCTTTTTATATCTTCCCCAGGTGAACAATTTAAGTAAGTATAATACAGTAAACTAACTTTGTCACCCAGAAGTTTTGCTACCCAGGACACATGGTGCCTGGGACCTTACCCTTTTTTAGTAATATGACTCCTGTGGTGCTTAGGTGGATGAATGCAAAAGGACAATTAATGCATTGACTTTAGAGCCTGACTCCCTTTCCCTCACTTCTTGCAGGTCATCCAAGCACACCCAGCAGTCTCAGTGTGTTTGAACAGATGAAGAAACTCCGAGAAACAGTAAGCCAGAAAACCAAACCGGAGATTGGAGATGTTGTCAGGGTCAGAGGTCACATCAGAACCTATAGGCAACAAAGAGAAATTCAGGCTTCATGCTTATGTGAGTGTTATGACTCTGTGATGTATGTAACTAAGATGTCTGAATCTGTGAAAATATCTGAGCTGGATGTAATTAATTGGATATTTTCTAATTTATTTTCTGGCATCTCATTTTTCTAAGGATTTTCATCTGTGTATCTTTATTTCAACTGTAGCAGCATAAGGTTGGAAGACACACTATGTAATGTGTGAGATTAGATTGCCTGTAAATGAGGCATTCCTGGAAAAACTGTAAAAGCTGATTAGCATGTGTACAAGAATACTGTGCAGATACTGTGGTTGGGTGTCTGCAAGAGTGATTTGCTCTTCAGATTTCTCTGTGTTGAAGTAAAGCAGCCCAAGCCCATGGGAAGGGAGCTGGTGACCTTCTGTGTCCCACTTCAGCAAGGGCACCGAGGGCTTTGGAGGAGTGGCTGCTGTTTGTCACAGCCTGTACAATCCATTCCATGGGCAGGCAGCAGCATGTGGGCAGTGTCTCACTGAAGCCTGGCTTCTCCTAAGCTCCCTGGCTCTGCAGGATGAGGGAGAAGTGTTCCTCAGGCACAGATCTGCATGCAGGTGCTGCCTCTGTGTCTGACAGCTCTTTGAGCAGCAGGGCTCTGCAGCCCACAGTTTATGCTCTGGGAGCTTCCAGTTACATAACTTCTTCTCAGTTCCGTGTCTGTGCTGTTGTGTAAGAGTTGGTTTTCCCCAGTGAGATCTTTCAGAGATAATACTGAAAATATTTCTTTAGTGAGGAAAGGCCTGTCTTTTAAAAACCCTGTGTAAGTCAGATAAAAAGTATAGATTTTTCAGCTCTATCTTAAATTTGCAAGGGAGTTCAGCCCTCCTTTCCAGACAGAAAATTTATGAGTATATACAAGCCATTCATGGGTTGGTAATAATACCAAAGAGAGCTGTGCAATTCAAATAGCCTCTAAATTGCTTTCACTTTGGCCCAAATAAAGCTCCTTACTATGTGTTAATTTCATTTAATGGATAAAGACTGCTGAAAGGTAAAGTAGAGATCATAAATTCTGGTTAAATAAGTTGTCAGACAAAAGCATAATCTGTAATGCACCACAACAGGCCATTTTACCTCCTTGTAAACTGTAGAAGAAGGATTGGCCTTTGTGGTTTATTTTTATAAAAACCACAGTGAACAAATTTTGCCAATTTAATACTGGCTGTGAAGCTCTGTTGTGCTGCCTCATGTTTGCTTGCTTAAAAAATTATATGGCAGTCCTGGCCAGGTCTCTGTTTTCTCATTGCCTCTCCAGATAAAGTGGATGATCCCGTGTGTGATGTGCAGATTTCAAGAATGCTGGAGCTCCCCTGTCTCTACAGAGAAGTTTATGATAAACCTTTCAAGGGCCCTGAGGAAACACAGAGGTAAATGCAGAATCCAGAACTGCTCCTGAAGCAAAGTATGGGATATTATGATTGTTTACTTGTTGTTGTAATAACTCTGGAAAAAAAAAATAGAACAGGGCCTGACTGTGATTTAGACTGCGTTAATATACAGTAGCAGACTGCTTTTCTCCCAAGTAATTAGTGATCCATACAGATGAGGTACCTGTCCATAATCTGAGGAAAGAAACATAATGCCGAACTAAAGTGAATATTAGGAAGAAAGTAAAATACTGTGTACAGACCTCTTTCCTCTAGTGAAAAAAGATGGGATTTAGAGCAGGATATGGGGCTGAGGTCAGCACAGAGGATGGAGAAGTATCCTTGCCTGATGCTGTTTCATGTGTAAGGTTAAGGAGCTATTCCACTGAAATGCTCTCCTGCTCTTGTCATTGTCAAATGACAAATACATAACCTCAATAAATTGAGTCAAACACCCACTCCTGTACGCAGTTTCAGGATAGCTGGATGCTTATTGGGAGGCCTGGTGCATGTAGTGTTGTTTCTGAGACTGCAGATCTTAAATTCACAAAACTATAACAGCAAATGATTGAAGAAGGACAGTTAAATGTTTATGTTTATAAAAATGTTTTGTTTTAATTAAGGATTTAAATTCAAAATCTTTAAGGACAGCAAAAAATCCTTTGACCTTTGAAACCAGTCTAGTGGACTGACTTTATGTAATTGTTCTAAAACCCATTTCTTGCCTTTTGACATGTTCTGTGTATCCTTGTAGTGGCTTGGAGGGTCAGAATTTCTCAATCCAAATGCTGCATGAGAAAGTGCAAGGCTTTCTATTAGAAAACAAAATTCAGACCTTTTACCAGCAGGAGTTGGAGACAGTTGATTCTCTGGTGTATCTGGCTGGTGTGCATCTACCCAGCCCCAGCTGTCAAGAGGTGAGTGAATGCACCTGTTCCAAGCTTTTAGTGGGGGGAAATAATACCGTGTACTTTTTTTAAGTATAAACAGATAAGAGACTTGTGTCTTCAGAGGATTCAAAAACCACTAGTGCTTTAGCTTTATGCATGAATTATTTACAGAGCTTGAGGAAAACTTGTAACTTCAGACATATAAAACTGGGCAGAAAAAGGTAATGTAAGAACATTCTGTTATTAGGGGTAATCATGTGTTAGGGCTAAACAATCTTACAGCCTGCAAGAGTCACTACTTTATTTAGATTTGCAATTAGTAGCAATGTCAGAAAAAGAAATCCCTTTAGGGTGCTTGAGTTCTTTTGGACAGAGGTTTGAGATCCTGAATCTGACCAGGAGAAGGGAGCACAAAATCTTTGTCTTTGTTTCTCATTTGAAGCTCAATATATTAATAGAGATGCAGCTTTCAAGAGGAGGTTATGATGAATGGATGAACAGTGCTCCCTGCTACGTGTTTCTCCCACTGAAAGTCCCTAATTGTGAAAGGCCATGACTGAAAGGATGAGAAGGTGGGATTAAATTGAAATCAGTTTACAGGCAATTGCGTGTAACCAAACTATTAAGAAACTTTCCAATGAATTAGTAACCTCTTGATCAGCTGCAGAATGGGAAAGAGAACAAAATTCATTTTGTAAAATGGCTTTATAGTACTCTGTATTAGTTGGATAAATTACAAACCAGACTCTCAATTGGTACGAAGTGATAAATTTCTGCAAAGCTTACAGTTGCATCTTCTACCATGAAAGCAAAGGCAATTGAAACTTAAGCTGGAGTGTTGTGATTCATTTGCTTTTTGGTTTTCTGTAGAGAAATAAATTCCTGGTAGTCATTTTCACCCTGATTTTGATGCGCACTGTAATGTTAAGTGCTATGTTATGTTGACTTCTAATGTTTGTTTAATTCTTAAGAAACCCAAACAAAATAACACAAAAGCCAGTCTCTTGCAGATGAGGTCAAATCATAATGAGAAGTAGCTCTTTTCTTGTTGCCTTGTTGAACTGCTGCTGATAGATGTTCTTGATAGCTGGATTGGGGGGTTTTTTTGTGGTTTTGTTTTGGTTGGTTAGTTTGTTTTTGGGGTTGTTTTGTTTTTATTTAAGGCTTTTTTTCTGGTTTGCTTTAAAACAAATATGGATATTAGCACTAAGAGGAGCTATTCTCATTTTAGATAGAAAAGTTTGCTAGTAGATTATCCAACATGGCACCTGGTACTTTTTAAACTAGCTGGAACAGTATTAAAAGTTCTCAAATACTTTACATTAAAGGAAGTAAAGGAAGTAGTGGCCATTGTGTCCAATACTGGAAAGTTAAATGTTTCAGCATTTATAGAAAGACAAAGATAAATAATTTATAAAGCCATTTAAAGTAGGAACTGGTGCAGAACAAACATAGAAAGACAAAAAAAAAAAACAAACAAAACCCAAGAAAACCCAAACCAAACACCAACCAACCAAAAAAGACCAACTCAAATACCCCAAACCAAGAAAAATAATGTAGCATCAGTGTTGTTAAAAGTTATGAAGAGCTATCATAATAATTAATAGTTTCTCCTGCCCCTGATGCAAGGATGTGAGTATATGTCCCAAAAAACTGGGCACACAGATGCTTATTTAGAAATTGCAGTTCTCCCTATTGTCCTTTATTATGAATTTCTTGCAAAGAAGGTTATCTGTTCTTGCACAAGAAAGGACCTGCAGTTGTCAAGTGGCATGAATGCCTTAAGAGGAGTGCGTAGTAATGCTCTGGAAATGTATTTCCTTGTTCCTCTACCTTGTCTCTAGAAGGTGTCACTTTTCATACTTGGCAATGGGTCAAGTACCCGGTTCTATCCACAAAAGTAAGTGTAATAGATCTGATTTCTGTCCCTCTCTCTTTCTTTTCTCTTCAGTAGGCTTCTGTTTTGCACTGCCCTCAAAGCAAGAGTATAAATGGTGCTGCTGATGTGGAACAATGTTTGGCAAGGCAGGAGCTACAGAGCCAACTCAGCTAATTAGGCCATGCCACAATACACACACTTGCTCACTTCTTGCACTTTTCCTGGATGTAAAAGGATGAGTTATTTGGATGTATACGTAATTTTTTATCCTGATTCCAGTGTTCTAGAGCACAAGTTGCTTTCTTTTCTCTTCCTTTCCCTGTGACCATGGAAGAGGTGGTGCACCCCCTTCATCTCTTTCCCAACTTCTAAAGTACTTGCATGGTGTTCATCATAGAGGGAGAGTGTACCCCCATGGAATATTTTCTTCAGGGAGGTGATGAGCTGCAGTGGAGTCACTGCAGTAGAGTGGAGCAGAGGGTGAAGATGGAAGGAGTTAGCTGGGAGGTAACTTTGAGGTAAGTTTGAGGTAGGCAGCATCTGTGTGTTCCTTTTCAGCATTACTTTGTAACTGAGCCCTGTCCACATCCCATACATGTCCTACAATACCCCGTTCCAGTCCTGATGCCTACCTGGCAGTGAAGTCCTCTGCTTCTTCAGAATAAATTTCCCTCTAGCAGATGCACCTGGCAGAACTGAAATAATTTCTTCTTCTCAGACATATACTCGCAAAAATTTATAGTCTACAGATGATGAGGAAGAGAATTTAACTGCTTTTAAAAATAATTAAAAATTAACCAATCTTTTATAAGTTTTAAAGCCACTGGAGCTTTAATTTGCATAACCAGTGCCCTATTTATCCTTAAGGTGTAGCCTTTTCCCTGTCCCTTAAAACAAGTGACTTTTGTGGCTGGAGGGGTGGGTACCAGAACGAAGGCTGTAAGTAAAACAAGAAAAAGTAATTTTGTGTTTAGAAAACCTCCAGAGTGTACTTGCTGGACTTATGCAATTATGTTGGGAAAGTGGACAAACCTTTGGTTCCTTTTTTAAAGAAAGCTACATGTTAAGTGGATCCATCCAATTTCTCAACTGAATTAAATGCTTTAAACCAGCCAGTCTTGATTAACAATATTTCTGCCCTTCTGCCATGCATAAGCTATAGTGTGTGCTATTTTGGTGCTCCCATTCCAGTTTGTGAATGTCAGTGGCTTGGACACGTAACTTGAGTTGTGCTTTCCAGAGTGGGCTCTTTGTACTTCTCTTGATTTGAATATTATCTCAAGGTCACCAACGAAAAGTAGTTAAAGCAGGAAGTTTTACAATGTTGTTCACAGCCTGTGTCTACCCTGTACATTGTACTGTAGGTGTAACAGAGTTCATTATCAGTTCTTGATGCAGTGTCCTTGTCTTTCTGCCTCTCGAGGAAGCTTCACCACTGCTTTAAATATGTATATTGCAAAGCTTATTATAGGACTTCAGGACTGACATCCTGTCCAGGATCACTATTACTAAAATTGTCACCTGCCTCAGCACAGGATTAAACATTACAAGAAAAACTGCAAAGGGTGATTCCATGAGTAGAATCACATGAGTGGTTATACCAGGAAACTTTAACACCATCAGGGTGTGATTCATAATGAGTCAAAGGTTACATAGTTCCAGTGTTTTGAACAGACTCACTAATTCTTGTACCACTTAATTTCTTTGATATATTATTGATTGTACAGAGAATTTGTCTTGTTTTAAAGATCTGAGAATAACTGGTTGCACAGCACCAGCCCACCAAGCTGTGTGAAGCCTATATTGATTAAAGTACCAGCTTAATTCTGGATACATAGATTCTTCTTTTGGCTTTGCTACAGAGCCCTTAGCCTGTCTTGGGAATGCAGGTAATGATAGTAAAATTATTATTTAATAGCTGCTTCTGTCTCAGGTCACACACACACACACATGACGTGTTCTGCAAAAGGGATGACTGATTGAACACTTCTATTTTGGATGTACAGCTTAATTTATTTGAAAAGGACCTGATTTGGAAGAGAAGGGGAAGACCCTGTTGTTACTGCTCCAGAGAGCCTGAAATGGTGCATCGTGAAACTAAGGCATGCCCAAGAGGGGAACTTTGCAAAAGGAGGTGTGAATATTGTGAGAGGCACTGGGGAGAAGTACTGCTGACTTGTGAATTTGCAGGAGGAGATGCTGGAGTGACTTTGGGTGGACCAAAAGAGCAGACTAAGCAATTTTAGACTGTGTTGACAAATTCTAGAGGAATGGAGAGGAGGAAGCATGTTCTAGAGCACACTAGGAAAAAACCCCAAATTTTTCTTGTCATTTTATGGTACTATTAAGCACCAATGATATATAACATTATTGTATTAATATATAATACAGTATTATTAAAGTGGGCAGGAGCCCTAATTTGTTTTTCAGAAACAGTCCTTCTGCCACGGAGCCCTTTTCCGTCGACTCTGCAGCACATATGAGAGAGTGCTGATATGTAGCAGCTGCTTACTTATAATAAGGCCTTGCTGCTTTCACTCTGTCAATGCCTTGACTTGCATTCTTAGTGATTCTGTTTCAGTATACATCCAGGCTGAGCTGTGTGTCAGTTCACACGGAGTCTGTTTTTAATTATCTCCCTTTTCTGACAGGATTTCAGTGGTGAGCCAAACTGAATAATTATTGGGCTTCTTTGGAAATATTTTTATATTTTTTTCTCCCCAAATGTTTGCTTTCACATTAAAAATTGATCAGAGTCTTGAGCTGGTTGCTTTGCTAGCAATTTTTTACATTCTTGAGGATTTATTACTGCATTTGAGTGAGAGGCAAAGTCTCTTCATTTTACATATGGCTATGAGAATCTGCTTTTCTGTGAGCAAATACTCTCTTCACTTAATCCTTCCTGCTGCATTTTATGTTTGTTTCTTCAGTTCATCAGAAGAGGCACAATGAAGAGAAATACCATAGTGGTATTAATGCTGTGACTGGAATGGTGTCCAGATGTATGACAAAGTTTGTAATTAGAAGTAGAGTCTGTTGTTATCCAGATTAATGGCTGTGGTGGACAGGAGGACTGACAAGATTCAGGCACTGAATCCTTCAGTCTCTGAAACAGAGAAAACTGAACTGAGGATAAGAGCCATTGTTCTGTGTTAATTATCTTGAAGTATTCAGCAATTTTTTTTACTGGTGCTTTGAGAGGAAAAAGAGAGTTGGCTGTTGTGGAACAGAGAGAGAGATGTGATTATGGCCTGTTGAAAGCCTGAGGGTTATCTGGAGGAACAGGAGGGAGAAACTTGTGATGCAAGCTAACACCAATACCTCTTTTAGATCCCCAAATTATTCCCAGTTAGACACCTCAGCTTCCAGGCTGTTGGAGTGTCATTTGAGAACTGCAAATGGACTGAATGAATGTTTTGTGAAAAGATATTCTTCCTTTGTTCCTGTGGTGTCCATTTTGCATATTCATGTACATTCTTTCTAGTCCATGGTGATTGCCTGCTTCACTCCCGAGGCTTCTGAGCTGGTGAGTGAAGTAGGATATGTGAAGTCTGATGTTTTTGTTCAGACCAGGGTGGGAGCATTTATGGCGATAGTTGAAAGGAATGGCTTGACAAATCTTGCTTCGGTTGCTCTGGTGTGGTTCTAGTTATCACATGGTGGTTTGTGGGCAGCAGTTTAGCTCCCTTCTCAAAGAAAACCACAGGGAGCACAGCGTGCTCCCAACGGATGAGAAAACAGCAACTGGGGAACCGAGGCAGTCTGTGTAGATAAACGGGAGGTTGAAGGACACAGTAGGACAGATGGAGATGCAGAAAAGTAAATCATAGTCTTGCTCTTATCTACCCATACTTTCCCCTCTCCACAACTAATTATTTCCTTCTACTTCCCTAGCTGTCATTCCACTCTCTTAGCTCTGCTCTACTTCCAAACAAACCCTGCTTTTCCCTGTTTTTTTGGGTTTTTTTCCCCTCCCCTTCCTTCCACTCTGTTAGATGTGTCCCAAACACAGAACCCTGTGTTCTAAATAACCTCAGTTATGGACTTCCAGGCACATTGTTTTCCTTTCACAAGAAACTAATTTCCCACCTACCCTCAAAACTGAATTCTTTTTTTCCTTATTTTGTATACTTGTCTTAATTTCTTGCATGTTCTTTAACGTTTCACTTCATTAGGCTGTGGAGAAGCTCCTGAGAGCATGACCAGAATGTTTGTAAAATTTTGGAAACAAAGGGGGCAAGAAACAAATGCTGGTTTTGTCAGTTTTCTCCTTTCCCGAAATCAGGAAATGGGAATCCAGTCCTCAGCACTTGGATTTCTCCTGAATAGCACCTAACAAAATACTGATTTTCCTACCTTCCTGCTGTTATTACCAGGAAAACTCAGAAAGTGAACAAAGCTTGATCTGCAAGCATCACAAGTATATTCCAAAAAAAGAGTTCTTGGTACATCACCAAATGTACCAAGCTGCAAATCACAAAGAAGGCAGTTTAGAGATTGTGGTTCCTTAAGAATGGTGCAAGCTTCTGGTGTTTGGTTTTGTTTAAAGCTCAGAGATACTGGTTATTTCATACATAACAGATATGATTTGTGACTTACTAAATGAAGAAGAATGTGTAAAAAATTCACGTTAAAGTCATCTTCAAAGCATCTGGAGCTTTTGCTGGTAACTTTGGTTGAGCTGAGATTTCTCACCATCTGCTTCATTCCTTTCTTCCCATGCAGGTGAAGTCAAAAAGTAGTTCCAGTTCCAAAAGGATTCACAATGTTTTTAAGGAAGCAATAAAGATGCTACAAGAAAAAGGAGTGGTTTTCCAGAAACCTAGCAGCTCCAAGGACTTATACTATGTAAGGAACTGAGCTGTGGTTGCAAACAAGTTCAGTGGTATGACTTTCATAATCAGTAGAAACAGTAAAAATATTGCAGAAATAGTAGAAATGTTTCAGAAAGAGAAGCTGGACATCCAGGTGCTCTCAGTTGACTCAAAAGTCTTTTCTGCAGCTTACTTCACTGTTGGTTGTACCTCTGTATCCCCCACTGAATTGTTCAAAGTTCTGTCTGTGTTCACCGGGCTGCCAAACTGCTCTTATCCACCTGAGCTCACTGAATCCTGGGCCCTGGGACAGTTCTCCTTATCAAAGGGGGTTCAAGCTTGCTGTTCTGCTGAGTCAGTCACCTTCCTTTGGGTCAAACTTAGTTGTATCATGTTCTTCACCTAACTCATGGGTGCTGCTTATGGTAGTAAAAATAGTGCCTGAAGATTTGATGTTCATTATTAGTCTTGGAGGCAGCATAAAATGCAGAGTGTAATTGTGACAGTGTTAGGTTAGAATACACCATGGCGTTGGATTGTTTTTCAACAGCAAGGCAAATTTCTTATTTTTTTCTTCAGGTGACTGACCATGATAAGGAGCTGTTTAAAGTGACCCTTGATGTGATTAAAGAAGACTGTCGAAAACCCAGGCGTAAGTAGCAGTGATCAAGCTCTGATGAGCTGGTGCTGATACACTGATGACAATATCTCCTCCTGCTGCTCGATTGGATATGATGCTTGTCCTCACCCTCGAACTCAGAGCTGTTGCTGGTGTAGCTAATCAGTATAGCTAAAGGCAGGAGTGCAGGAGCAGCTTCCTGTGAGCATGGAGAGAGAAAGAGCAGGTTTCAACCCAGCAGGAAGGAAACTTCTCCAATCTGAAATAAGCAGCCATTATCTTAGATCTGTATCTTTTGAGAATAGTTGTTAGATGGGAGGAACCAAATGTAATGAAGTCAGGTCACCACCTAGCAGGTGTTGCTTTGCACTCTGGAGAAGTAGCAAATCTTGCTGGTTCAGTTTCTACAGGGGAGTTGACACAAAAGTGACCGTGCAGAAAGGTGAAATTCCCGCCTCCTTTAAGCCAACAATAAAACTTGCTTAAGTCCATAGGATGTTCTCTGGATATTTTAAGCTCAGGTAGACCTCAGGTGATTTTTCTTTGTAGTTAAGGATTTCAGTCAAACAAAGTCTGTTTCTTTTCAGATAATGTGCCTCAGGTGGTTTCTCAGTTATCCCTGTCCCTCAAACTATTGTGTCTTATTGCCAGAGTGATAACTTGTGCTTGACTCGAACGTGTGCTAATTACACAGGTACATTGCTACAGACTGTCTTTCAGTCATGGGATAGAATGTGTCAGCAGGGATCACTTGCTGCTGGAGTGCAGCTATTTGTGGGATAGAATGTGCTTTAGTACAGAATAAATGACTGACTGGAACACAAGGCATAAAATCTTAAATTGCTCATATCCCTATACTATCATAACTACAATAGCATTTTTAGGACCTGGAGTATGATGATTATCCCGCAGTGAAAAAAAGGCTAAGTGAGGCAATATCAAGTTTGAGTTTTAACTGTCTCTCTTAAGAAGTGGTACAATTTTAGACAAGGTCTTGAGAGGTTACTACTGGGCATGCAGGTTAATATGGGCTTGTTTGCCTGAGGGTGTTTCAGTACAAAAAGGTACTGTATCACATTGTTTTATTGTCTTTTATCCAATTAACAAAGACAAACATCATTTCTTTAAGAGTCAAATCATTCCTTTGTATAAAATGAATACATCAGCCAGTTCTCCTGGTAACCTACTTTTTTTATATAACTGTGTCACTATCAAGGCCAGAACCTCGCTACAGTTGACAGGGAGTGACTGCCTCCTGTTTGTTCCCTTCTTGTGCACTGTCACACTGGTAAAGGTACTCTGTGATCCATGAGAAGTTGGGAAGTTCTTTCGGTCAAGAAAGTCAACAGCAGAGAGTAATTTGTAGATCAGTCACAGAAACGACTTTGAAGAGTCCTCAAAGCCATGTTTTCCATAATAAGCAGTTTAAAATTAGAAACTGTTTTACAAACCCTCTAGTTCTCCTTGAAGCTTTCCCCCTACTTAGTTTCCCCCTGTAAAGAGGACAGTTTCCAGGTCAGTGTCCCTTCGCGGGTTTCCAGAAGGACCATTTCAATGTCCTGGTCATTGGCAGTAGAAGCAAAGCCAAGAGGCTTCACCCGAAACCAGCCGGGCACGGCGGGTGTTTGCTGTCCGTGGATGATGCAAGAGCGCGGAGCTCAGTGCGGCTGCCGGCCCCCCTCTGCTGGCCGGGGCGCGATCCCGGCCCGCCCGGCTCCCGGGAGGGAACAAGGACATGGGCACTCATTCACCTCTAGGGCTTTTGCTTGCTTGTTGTAAGAAATTCCTATCCTTTTTCCTCCAAGACTAATAGTGATCTTCACAAGAAGGATGATTTATGATAAATCAAACTCTTCTCTGCAATGAGTTATTTCTCTGCCAGTTTTCCAGGCAACGCCTCGCCCCATTGCTGTAGTTGTGACACATTCCCAGGCCCAACCCAGCTGTCTGAAACTATTGTACAAATTAAAAAAAAAAAAATAATCTTGCGTGCCTAGTCAGGGCTGCACAAGCCCTGATCTGTAATGTGCCTACATGACAATCCTAGTCCTTGGCTCCACTTATAATTCCTGATATTAAATGTACTCATGAGAGAGAGACCACTGTGGGTCCATCTGGAAACTTCATATAGCCAAATAGCACATTTTGACTCCAGACTGAACTGCAAAATGGATTTGGGTTTTGGTTTGTTTCTTTGTTTTATAAATTTGCTCTGTTTCTCTGTTTTATAAAATTTAAGGCTTAGATTGGGCTAATGGTAGAGAGAACAAAAACCAGAACCACTTGAAGTTAAATTTAATACATCAGAATGTACCCTGTGTGAGAGGTCTGCAGGGGGCAAATGGTAGTTGTTCTGTAACTCTGTCCCCTCTGATGTTGGTTTTCAGGCAGGACAGTTAATCACAGCCTGGCTTCCCTCAGCTGCTGGACAAAAGCAAGAACCTAGGATGTCAGTGAAAGAGGGAAAGGAGTGTTTTGGGGTTACTTAATCATTGTACACACCTGCAGCTACCCCAAAGTGCCATTTTCTACTAGCATCTAGGGGAAAAGTACACATTGTGCTATTAGGTAACACTTGAGTCATTAATGTAATTCGTTGAGATTTAAGTTACTCTGGATCAGGGATGGGCAATCTGACCTTCTTATGACAAACCTATGACAAATGCAAAGTGCAGCTACCCATTTGTTTGCTACAACAGTCACTATGACCAGGTAGAGGCATTGTTCTGTTCTCTCCAGTTATCTCTCCCAGGGTAGTGGAAACATTTTTGGCTATTGACCACAAAGGTCTTTTTATCATGCTGGATATTTCTGAGGAAGTATTTCTGTCTGAATCACAGCCTAATCAGAATTAGGCTGAACTGTTTATTTACCACTATCTAGCAATGACTTTTCTCAGCAGGTTCTAAGGCAGCTCTGGGGCTCAGCAGATTCTAGAGTAGAGAATTAACTAAAAAAACCAAAAGACAACAAAATATAGGGTCCTCCCTGGCCCATGGCAGTTTCTCAGTGCCCTTATCAAACTTGCCTTGCTNCGAAATGTAGGGTCCTCCCTGGCCCATGGCAGTTTCTCAGTGCCCTTATCCATGGCAGTTTCTCAGTGCCCTTATCAAACTTGCCTTGCTGCATCACATGAGCTAAGGAGAAGGAAAATAATTGCAGAGAAATGTGTTGTGGACTTCAGCACTTGGGGAACTGGGAGCTTGCAGCACTGATGATTAGTGGGTTACAGGCTATGTTGGAGGAAATGAAAACAATGCTCCTCCTGGCACAGAATAGATGCATGCAGCCATGAAGGACCTCTGTTCTTGCCCCTAGCAAAGGGGGTAATTTTAAACTTCTGTTCTCTTGTACATTGCAGGGCTAATTCCACTTAAAAGGAGACAAAATCTGAAACTGATGGCTCTGTGACTTTCTACTCCCGTAATTGTCTGAGTGGTCTGCAGGGTAGGGATGGGATAGCATTGTGAGGTGAATGCAGTTGCAGTGCAGCAATTTTTCCACAAGATGCCAGCGTTGGGCCAGCGGTTACAGGCCCTCGCCACGCACCTCCCTGCTGTGCTAGAGGGTTGTGAAGTTGAATCTCCGTAGAATGACTTTCATTTGGTTCCTTTTGAAGTTGCAAAAACTGGATGGCCTGCACAGGTGGACAGTGGAGGCTCTCTTACATTATTAAACTCCTCATCAAGTTGTACTCAGCCATGTATGTTAAGAGTTGGCAAGGCTGAGTTATCTTTCACCCTCATTACTACTGTTACAACCCTGACACTTCCCAGAAAAGTCACTGAGAACAGTTGATAATTGGAGAACTGTAGGCACAGACAGGATCTCTTTCTTCTGAATACACACGTCTGTTTCAGTATCTAGGGCTCTGGGGTTTTTTATGATTAATCTGTATTATGGTAGTTCAAAAGAGACAGTTAGACTGAAATATTTCTTCCCTGCCTGGCTGCATTTTCCTTTTTTCTGCAGATGCTGAAAAGGGCTGCCATTTCCTTCATGTCCTGAGTTGTGTTCGGCAGAGCTACCACCCCTCTCTGCCTGAAGTGGTGATGCACCGTGTCTTGGAACTGCTGGAGAGTAACAGTGATGTTGTCAGCACCATGGAAGGATATTTTATGGTGTTTTAAAGAGAAAAGATAAGAAAGAGAGGTTGACAGACTGTGAGAAGCTGTCTAGATAGCTGTCTAGATGATCTAGATTGTGGATAAAAAAGAGCCTTTTGATTCTCCAAATGCTGTTTTTGTCCAGCTTCAGAGAAATTGTTCAAATAATTGTTTTAATATTGTTGCTGACTTCCTTGCTATTCCTAGTGAAAGTGGTATCAAACTGATTCTGGACAATCTAATCTAGCAAGGGAACTGGAAAAGAAACTGTGCTCTTTCCTTGGAGTAGGATGAGACATTGACCATCCTCACATCTGCATCCAGTGGGCCTAAAGAAAAGTCACTCCTAAAGATCACTGGTTACAGCAATGGTCATCTCAGGAGATATTTTTCTGGCTTAAAGACTGATCTTGTGAGCTTTCATATGATAATATCTGTGGATCTTTCTTTTTATGTGAACTTTGTAATGCCTAGAGAAAGGACACACAAACAGGAGGATTTGCCTGTCCTTCCTGGCAGTGCTGGTGCATCTTTGTCTGTGAATATGTATTCCTCAATCTGGACAGCTTTCCCACTACTAAAGAATCCTCACCATTCTCTGCAAGGTAATACTCAGGAATGGGGTCCTGCATCCCTTCCCCATCCTGCAGCCTTGCCCACTGGGTGTCAAGCATGTCTGCATTCCTCTGCATTCCCATCTGTGCTACTGGTGCCTGTTGTTGCAGTTTCTCTTCAGACCAGAATTCTCAAAATCAGCTAATGTTTGCTGTTTCAGTTGCTTCCTACATCACAAATGGTAAAACATAAATTAGATGCTTTGGAAAAGAAAATACAGAAGCCACTGAGACCTACTGTAATCTCCTCTGCCTGTTGCTTTTTGTGTCTTTTATTCTTTGTCACTTTTGTGCCAAAATACTGCCCATATCTCTTCTTGCAGAAGAACACAAGGCATAGATGAAACGACATTGGCCTCAAGAAGGCTACCATGCAAGATGTTTGATCTGGAATAATTATAACTCTGTTATGTGCAACAGTTAAAAAGCAGAGTTGTTCAATATTTATCCTTAGAGAGGGCTTGCTGCTGCAGGGGCTTGTCTGTTTAATTAATCTGTTTAATTTATGGTGTGGAGGTGAGACCTTTAACTTGAAAAGAGTACAAAAGATTGAATTTATCCTTCTTTCCTCTGCACCTTCCCTGTAACACTTGAAATAGCTGACTCCCAGGAGGCAGCTGTAGTGGTAAAGCCCTATAAGGATTGACATAGCAGGGAAAAATAAACCATATGCATGAGGAAAGCCAGTGAGTACAGCCCCATGTGTGCCAGCTCTCTGGTTTGTTATATTATCTGCCTCTCTCCAAGCCCTGGCTGCAGTGAGATATAGGCTAAGAGAAAGACATGACAAAATATTTGGCATTTGCATTCAGAGGCCCGTGGAAAACTCTGGCCTTAGAGAGATGGTAAGTTTGTTCGTAGTAGAGAACTATGTATGAATCATTCATTTGCTGTGTATTCCCTACTTGCTGCAGGACTCAACAGTTGGTTTCCTCACAGATTTCCCTATTCCTCACATTGCTGCTCTGCTCTGAGTCAGGTACCTTCTAGCCTGAACAAGCGCTGAAGGGATGTACCTGTGCAGAAGGAAATAGAAGAGGATTAAGGAAGAGTTGTAGAGTGTTTGTTCCCCACTCCCTCCCCACACCCTGAATATCTCTGCAAATCAGGGAAAGAAGGCAGATTCTGAGTGAAGTGGTACTGAGAGGAATTGAAACTTTAATTTCTGCCTATGAGAAAATCTGGTTGGCCACTGGGGAGATCTGCTTTTTAAATTCCTGCTCTGATTGTTGATCAGTTTGAAGTGATGCTTAAAAACAAGGCTATCTATGGAGGAAGTAGCTTGGAATATTGATTCCTAAATTCAAATTCACTTCAGGAATTGCCCGCAGTCAAGCAGTACATATAGTAAACTTGCTTATTTGGCATGAATTTGAGGATATTTTAAAGGAAAGTATGAGGTGTCTCAGACCATTTGGAAGAGCATGGCATCTAATTTAAGAAACTGTCTTGGCCATTTTCATGAAATGTTCTGTTTTAGCAGAAGCTTATTTTGCTGGGAAAGGGTTAAAGGAACAGTGCTAGCTCAGTGGGAAAGGTGATCTCCTCTCTTAAGTTAGAAGAAAGCCCTGGTTCTCCTGAGGATGACAGCTGAATGTGTGGGCTGGATGAGTTCAGGGAGAAAAAGAGAGTTTGGAGATCATGTTGCTCTTTAGGATCTCTTTAAAATAAATTCATACCAAAATAGGATTACATCTTCAGGCTTTGTAGTCTGTAAAGTTACACGTGCAAATACTGTTGCCTCCAACTCTGAGGCTGCACTTACTGTGTTTCAGGTATGTTTCTTTGTGTAGTTTGCCTAAAATCCTTGTCCATGGGTTTTCTATGCTTGGAAGTAGAAAGGGCAGACACTTGTATCTGCATCAGTCCTGTCCCTGTTGCAGTTCAAAAGCACTGAATAACTGCAAAGCCTTGGAGATGAGGTGGAAGGAACTTATCTCAGGAACCACAGGTAAGTTATTCTGGGAAGAACCTGTCCCTGGAAGTTTTTAAGTTGATCCTTGCTTGACTCTTGTGATGGAGGGTGTGTTCTGATGGTGTTTGTTCCCCAAGAACAGGGAAAAGGGATTTTTCTCAGATGAGTTGTCTCAGGGAAGTAAGATGAATAAACACAAGGGAGCCTGTAGTTTTCACAAGAGTGAAAGGTTAAGATAAAGTTAATGGAGGAGCCTAGATTCAAGCTACACAGATTTTGACTCTCTCTACAGAACAGTTGTGTCTTAAGCTTGCATGCTTTCTTTTTTCCACAGTAGCCACCCAGCCCAGGTTAACACTTACTCTGGTTGAGAGCATTCCCCCTTGCACCTACAGGGAATACAACAAACATATGCCTGCCCAGCAGCACCCCAAGGAGCTGTGGGAGCAGAGAGCTCACTGTAGGCTGATTTACCCATTCACTCAGTATCTCTACAGTGTGCTTCTGTGACAGCAGTCTAGACATACCCATGTTGGTATAAGTCACCTTTATGTAAGTCGAACTACACACACTAGGGCTTTTACTGCAAATAAACTGTCTCTCTGTTTAAAGATCATATCCTTAACCAACAGTCATATCATGCACACTGTTAAAATTCTTAGACCACACCTAAGAAATATTGTGCAGAGCATTCAGTGAAAGCATGCTTTCTTGTTTTGTTTAATTTGAAAACTCGTTAGGCAACACAATTATTACTGGTTTATTAAAGGACTTAGAAGGTGGCACTTTAATGTAAAACTGACAAGTGAGAATTCATGTTGTAGAACTGCTTCATGGCCAGCTCCAGTTTCCATAGCAACAGTTACGCCAGTAAAAGGTAGGTAAGGAAAATGGAATTTTTAAAAGCAGTCAGCATTTCTATGTTACCTTAAAAAGGTAAGTTTCCATAGAAATGCAGCACCTGAGAACAAAAGTTACCTAAGAACCTCAATATTCTATTCTAGCAAAATGCACGGTGATTGCTTTTCTGGTGAGGAAACAAAGGAGCAGCTTTACCTTCAGTCCTTGCTCTCTGCTTATGCGAGAGAAGAGATGAGGTTGCTTCATACCTCAGTTTCCCCCTTTTGTAAACTGGGGATAATACAACTCCCTGTGTAGGGTGTAAGCCACATTTTTGTAATCCTAGTCATTAAAAGCTCTATGGGAGCTATTAGAGAAGAACTCTGTGGCTGTGTGGGAGAGAGGGATAGATGCTGGAGTGGGACTTAGAAAAAGTTGCTCTTCTATTAGTACTAATAGCTTTATATTTTTATGCCTTTCTTTCCATGCATATTGATTTTCTGGTCTTGTTGTCTTGCTCTCCAAGGCCTATGAGGCAATGATGGTCTCTCTGTTTTTATTTGTATCATGTTTTTCCTGGAATCCTATTTCCTCTTATGACTTCTTAGATGACTTCATAAAAATAGAAATCCAGGTAAATGAGTTCTGAGTATTCTTGTTCTGAAATCTTTGGATTGTAAATTTGGACCCACGAGGGCATGCATTTTACACAGCCTGCCTGGGAAATGAAGCTTTACTTTCAAAATAATAAATGGCCAAGTTAAATATTGGCTACATGACTAAAAGCTGTGACTGTTTTGGATCTGTGTATACTTGTGTATTCCAGTGATGAACACCATAAATAGGAGTTGCTAATTCATTATTCAAAGTGGGAATTAATCAATGAGCAGCCAGTGAGGCATGGAGCCACAGAGAGAATTACGAGACAAAGTACTGGAAATCTGTTTGTCAAAGAAATGCAGTTTGGTTTACTTTGAGAGTAAGCTGATCCTGTGGGGAAAAGATGTGCCTAGCAAAGATTTGTATCTTTATACTTACCTCTAAATGGGAGGGGAGCAAGTTCAGATCCCATGGGCACCCTGAATTTTGAAACTTCCTGTCAGTGCAGCGCTATGTTCTTTATTGCTGTCTTTCAGCACAGTCTCCAGTCCTCCTGCCCCAACCCTCCAGGCTACAGCAAAAAAAAGTTCAGCCACAAAGATAAAAGAATAGTTACAGTAATTGGTTACCATCCTCCAGGAGTCCCAGCATTACAGAAACATTTTTGTGGATCCTTGTGGGCAGCAGGGAAATGCTGAGCCAGGGATCTTGGATTTCGTTCCCAGCAATATACCCTGCCAGGCACAGAGACTTTCCCCCTAAATTCTTTCATCTATTCCTGAACTCCACTCTCCCCTCTGACACATTTCTTGGGCTCTTCACTTCATTCACAGTCACAGATCCTGTCAAAATCCCTTCCTCTATTTTGTTCCCTTTATCTTTCCTAACTCACGTATCTTTGTCAACATCTGGCAATTGAAACTTTCAGAATAATCCCCTTGCCTAACTGACCTGGCACTGTTCACAGCCTGTTGATTCCTTTGCTATGGAAGAGGCAACTTTCTTCCCAGTGTAGTTTGCAGCAGGAAAGAGCTGCAATTTCAGGAAAACAACACTCTTTCCACCCCACCCTCCCAAAGATTCAGTAGCATCCTAAGTATTCTAGTGGTGGTTTTTTTTGCAGGTATCCAAGTACAAAAAAAAAANTCTTGCCCAAACCTGAACAAGCAGAAGTCATGCCTCTGATAGAAGCTATCTGCCTCTCCCTGCCACTTTCATGTCCTTGCAGATCTCATTGCAGACTTTTACATGATCTGTAAAGTTAATTGGACTTCCAGCTTGCGTGTCTCCCATTTAGGGTGTCTTTTTTTAGCCTGTTTTTTTCTGAGAAATTGTGACACTATTCTGATGTGATTATACTGTATGTCTGCACATTTGTCAACCTCTGTCCCACCACCCCACCTAATTTTGGCTAGTTAAGGGGTGTGAAGGACCCTGAATTGTTATGGTCTGGCACATTTTTAGGAGATGAATGCACTGATAGAAGAGGGAAGCCCAAATCAGTGCCTTTGTCAAAGGGAAGGAAGAAAATCAGACAACACCAGAGAAACCACACACAAGACAGTCCCAAAGAACCTGTTCCTGTAACTTAAGCTGCCACAAGAAGTACTTGTTCTGCAACTGCTCTTCTAAGAAATGATTGGACAGTTTTTGCAGAAGTTTCCTCACAGAGATTGCCCTAAGACAGTCATGATGGCAAACTGCAAATCCATTAAAACATGGTAAAGCTGCATTGGGGTACAGTGTTGAGCAACTGATTGTTAATGATGCCACCAGCCCATTTCCACTAATATCTTTTAATGTGCAATGGAGGCTATACTAATCTAGTCACAGCAATTTACAAGTTGAAACCAGCTCAGATTAACAAGATTGCCTGAGAATAACACAGCCAGGAATTTGCCAGTGAAAGAAATAACCTAAAGGAATGATTTTCAGTAAGTGTTAACTACTGAACACTCCAGTGCCTATTAACCTGGCACAACATATCCTACAGCTCTTGTTTTAGCTTGCTTTTTTGTTATTCACTGGAAGAAAGCACACTCCTCCCCTACCAGCTAGAACTGGAGCTCTCTGCCACCTTCACATTGCTCTGCTGGAAACAAGGTAAGATAAATAGCAAATGTATGTCACTGCATAGCAACCAACATGATTAAATGCAGTACGTGCCAAGTCTGTTGTTGGCCTGGAAAGTTCATGGTTCCTCCCAGGAGTGGAGACTTCAGCCAAATATTACAGTGATATTTGGAAATGGGAGGAATCTATTCCCTCAAATGTCTTCCCCAACATTGGAGTCCTGCAAGTCCTACAGGCCTAACAGATTCTAACATGTGCTCTTCTTGGCAAGGAACAAAGGTGGTACAGAAATGAAAAGACTGCTTGGGGCTGGGTTTTTCTCTTATTGACAATATAGGTCATTTGCTTTGAGAGTGTAGGGGCTGTCCTTGGGTTCATGTAAAAACTCCTTTTTGCTATATTGTCCACAAAAAAGCCTCTGAGCTGTAACAAGCCAGCTGGTGTTCTGAACTACTGCCTACACTGCTGACTCATCTCTCATAGTTTTCTGTCCTCACCTTGTCTTTCTTCCCCCAATAAAATCTCTTGAACTTAATTCCTGATTCAGAGAAGTTATGGTCTCTGTCCTCTTGTCAGTACAGTGATCCAGGACAAACATAACAAGAGCAAACTGATACAGAGAAGAGTTTTTGTTGGAACCCTGAACGTAGGAAAGGATGAGAAATACAGAGGAGGCTGAAGGAGGAGGATTTAGCACAAAGATATTTGAAATGAGTTCTACTGAAAAAGGCTAAAGAAATAATTGCCTAATGATGCTGTGGACATCTGTTTCAGAACAGGCAGCAGGTGTTGCATGTAATGAAAGCAAGGACTTGTACTGTTTTATTTTCTGCAATTAGAAAGCAGAGGAGGAAATGAGGTCAGGAAAAATGGAGTAAGAGAACATTTTGCATAAACAGCTGGGCAAATTTATATAGAGCACAGCAGTATTTATATGCTCTTCCTCTGCCTTCCTTACACTATCCTTGAACAGGTCTGTTCTGCAGAATATTTTGTCCTTCCTAAAAGACCAATGTCTTGGGTGCTCAAAGTTAGATGCTAAAATGAAAGTTGGCCACCAACATGCCTTTGAGGACCAAAATGTTCAGGATAACGTAATTGTCACACAGATGTTGTCATGAACTGATGAGAATGATCCTGAAGGTAAAGCTGCCCTTGTCTCACAGGTGGTTTGTGTGCCTCAGTCACCAGAAAAGTGGCTGAGAAAGAGCCCATTAGTGAAATGGTTCTTTAGGCTTTCATTCCTGGTGCTGCATGGCCAGCCCTTAATGCATGTCTGGATCCAAATAAACACCTGGAATTATGTGGATGGTGTGTCCACTTCTCCAAGCTGAAAAGCACACCTGCATCAGGCCCTGCTAGAGAAACTGTAACTTCGCTTTCCATAGGGCATTTTTTGTTTTGGGATATTCTCATTTCTTGTTACAAGCAATTACCATCCTACAGGGCATTTTATTTTTCAAGCATCTCCACTACTGCCCTACAAAGTCTAACCCCAGTCTAATGACTGGGGAAGAAACAAAACTCTTTGCGTCTACCCATGGGATGATGTTGCTGTTGAAGAGATCTAAAAGTGCTCTTCCTACAGAAGTCTCTCAGTTGGGAAAACCACTTTGCTTTTGCATGAAGGTAACAAAACAAGAAGTTAAAGCACTCCACTGCTGAGTGGTAGAGGTTGGATGTTACAGATTCTTCTTACAGTGCCAAGCCTGTGTGCTCATCACCCGTGTTCAAACTGCAGTTCCACGAGCAACTTTTCATAAGGTTTTTTTTGTACATTTTTATAGTTCACAGCCTGTCAGTCAAATGTTTTCTGGTTTGGATATTGGCAGATAAATTCTTCTACTTTCTCTAGGGACTGTGCAGCCAAAAAAAAATTACTGTTTGGTTTCAGAAAGGGTTGAATGAGTAAAAACAGTGAACAAAGAAATTCAAATTTCAAAAGGGGTTGGTGGAAATTTTAAATCTGTGTCCATGTATGTATACATAGAGGTAATACGGAAAGAAAATGCTAAGAAAGACTATTTCTTCCTTGACTGACTTTATTTTAACAAGCCATGTTTTCAGTAATGGAGATTACCATGTTTCTTGCAGAGGATAAGGCAGAAACCAGTCTCAAAATGTGCTATTTTGAGAACAGTGAGTGTGCTGAAGTCAGGGATAGCATCCAGGAAGAAACCTGAGGAATTCCAATTCAAGCCTGTGATCAATTTGGTAAACTTCAGCTGTCTCAAATGTAAGCCTGACACATATATCATAAACAAAAAAAATAATGTGGCTTGGCATTACTTTATTTTTTTAAGTGCTGCAAGAGATATCTACAAAGTGTCTGTAAAAATGGAAAAGTACAAGGTGTACATGGATGAAAAGCAGTGTGCAATGTGCTGCTACCACCCTAAACACCATGCAGGGCACACACCACAGTGGGAAATCCTTCACCCACAACTGCTAAGAGAGGAGTGAAAAATAACGTTAGTCATGAAAGGGTTAAACTGTAAGATAGCTGCTTTGAGGAAAGGATAATCTATAATTTAAGTCCAGAGGGTGAAGCAGCTCTTTCATAATGTAAGTAAAAGCTGTTATGCCGTTGGAAAAGCATGTACACTGCCTGCAGAAGGAATGATTATTTTGGTTTTTCCATTATACTAGATTGCACAGAGGGGCTGACAAAGCAGCACTCTCTGCTGAGGAGGCTGAGAGGGGAAGGGGCACGAAGATTCTGTGCAAGAGGAGGGGGCTTGCTCTGCCAGCACTGCTGCTGGTTCCTTCAGCTGCCTCCTACCATATTAGCTGGGCCTATTTATCTCCAGAGTGAATTTCATTCGAAGAGCAGTAATCTCCCAAGAAGATGAAATGCACTTGGCTTTTTAAAAAAATAAGAAAAAAAGATCACACCGTGCTTTGTTTCAGAGTTTGAGATTTGAACGCCAGACAGGCTCTACCATTCCTGTCATTCCTATCAAAAGCCGTGTATGTTGAAACGCTGAAGTGGAAGGACTGCATGGAAAGCAGCCTTTTTAAGAAGCTGAGGTTTTGTAAGTACAGAAGCTGAGATGGGAGTGTAACAAAGGCTCTGTGTTGTGCCGTTGCACATCAGAGCCAATAAAACCCTAAGGGGCACATCTCTACTACCATGTCTAGCAGATTATGCATGCAACTCCAGTTGCCAGTAATGAGTTGCGTGGCTAATCTGTCATGCACAGCACTGCACAGTTCCCCCTCCCCCAAGGGGCTGAGCTCACGGCATTTTACTTCTCCCCCAGGGTGCTGAGCACCGTTAGAGACTCTTCAGTTAGTGGGACAGGAAAACACTGTGTTCCACCTGGCTGCCCAGCCAGAAAACAGAGGGGAAAATCATCTTTAACAACAACTCCAGCCACCACAGACAGGGCTGTTAGACCCCAGCATGGTTAACATTCAGGGGCAGTTACCTATCTACAGTGACATGCCATGAATTAATAAGAGGCATTAGAAGTGGCCCTAATGGAGCACAGAAAAGCCTGTCCCCTGTTTTATTTTCTCACTGATTTAACGATCCAAGTGTTTTCAATTTACAACCCAAATGCTTATTTACAAAAAATTTCCCAGCATGACAGAGTCCTCTTGAAATATGAAAACTCAAGTCATGCTGCAGCTCTGACAACATCACACACAGACATTCTGTCACGCATCAGCTTTTGCTGTAATTGGAGCAGAGTCCAGGCTGCCAGGCTGTAGCTGCACTGGGTCTGTGAGGCTAATGTGATTACCTGCTTGTTCAAAAAAAAGTGAAAGAAGAATCTTTGCCCAAATACCCACCTAGCAAAAGAGTGGAAAAAAGCCTTTAAAAGTAGCTGGTTTGTTTCAACCTTCAGAAGCTGAATTTCCCAGGGTGTTCCTCAGGTGAATTTTTTTGGAAGCCTGAGTCTTTGAAAGTGAGTTATTAAATCAGCAGTTAATACTTATATTGATATATGGGTTTAAATTGTTATAATAACAGGGATATTCCCATGCAATGATAGGGCTTAGGTAATGGGGGCTTTAAGGGAAAAAAAAAAAGTAAATACTAGAAGTCTTAGCACTAAAATCTCCAGAGTTAGTTATTTTCCTACTAATTCGCAGTGTCTCATCCTCGTGTTCATGGCCCTGGTCAGGTACAGGCTGTTCTGCATGTGGGGCCAGGCAGGCACCCAGCCTGTGCTCCTCACTGTGTACCCAGGCTGGCTTTCATTCAGCCCCAGCAGCCGGAGCCTGGCTCTCCAACACAAGGCTGGGAAGTGCCGTCAGCTTCAATTTCCCAGCTGCTGCCTCAGACAGGAGCAGATTTTCCCAAGCCTGCAGCATTGTAAGGGTTTTTGGTTATTTTTCTGCCCGCTTTGCAATATTTGGAGATTGGACTCCCACTAGACTGGGTGTTGTACGTGTTTTAAAAGAACTATCCATGCCCCTGGCAATACATTTTTCCTACATGCATGGACAGATGCAGCAGGCAGTCAAGGAGAGCAGGAGGTGGCCATGAGCACAGACCTGTCAGATGGTGGAGGAGGAGGGGGACAGAGGTACAAAGGCTGGCCAGGCTTCACAGGTGGGATGGGTTGTCTGGAGCAGAGGAGGATCGAATTGTCTTGAGTAGAGGGAAGGTGAACAGTGGAGCAGATGCTGTGAAAGGAGACAGCAAAGACCCTCTGGTGTAGACACCAAAGGCGCACAAACCCCAAGGCACCGGTCTCAGGTTTTTGGTTGAAAATAGAAGCTCCCTCTTTACAGGAGCAGATGAGAAGAGTATCAGTAAAAAGATGCCAATTAGTAAGAATGTCAGGAAGGATGAGGCAGGGTGTTTGGAGAATGGTGTATTTTGTCTCTCCCTCACAATGACATGTTTTGAAAGCTGTTTTAAAACAAACCCTGAGTGTTTCCAACAATGGAGGGGACACTTTTTTTTTTTTTTTTTTTTTTTAGACAGGGTGATAGGAGAAGTGGATGGAATGTGTGACGTGTATTGATAATGGTTCACAGGGAAGAGGCATCCAAGACCCGAAAGACTGGCCACATCAGGAATATTTTTATCAATGGGTTATTTGAAAATTTACATTTTGAAGAAAGAATCTTCTTTGTTTGCTCTGAACCAGGGACTTCTTGGCCAGTCTAAACAGCACAGGTTTCTAATGTAAATAATTGTTCTTCTGCCTTGTGTCATGCATGAGAATTAGAGGTAGGAAGTCCCTCAAAGAAGAGAAGGGGGCGCCTTGAAGAAGATAAGACAAGCCTCAAAAGTGCCAATGGAAGTGGGTCCATGGGGCTTTCCCCTCTGTCACCTTCCTTGTCTAATGCATACCTGTGCACCTCCTGGGGCGGGATGCTGGGATTTTAGCGTTTTATGTCAGGTCATTTATTTTGGTAAACTGTGTATATTAACTGAGGAGGGAGGAGTAGGCTGGCTCAGAGCATCTGTCCTTGTCACTATGCCAGCAGATACCTGGTTCCCACCTGGTGGTAGGTGGTACCTTGTGCACTGAGGGGGCTGCTCCTGCTGTTTTTTTCTTTTTTTTTCTTCCCTTGAGCTGCTTGTGGAAACCTGCTATGTTTTGAAAACAGACACTCTTTAATGCCAGCCTTCTGGCCCAAATACCTAAGGCTTTGTGACTCTGGTGTCTGTCATGATTATTGTTTCAGGGCCAGTAACATTGTAAAAGTTCTGATTCAGAAATTGTCAAAGGAAATCACATTGAGATGGACTGTTCTGACTGTAAATGAGCAGCTTATTTTGCCAGGAGCTGGTCCTCTTTGCACTCCTGGGCTGGCAGGTCTCGAGCCGTCAGCATCACTGTGGAATCTTACAGGAAAATCTGCACAGACTGCTATTCAAGAGACTTCAGAGGAAGGAGAGATCTTAGTAACTTCAGTTAATTTGGTGAATAGCTAATGAATATCATAAAACAAGCTCAAGGCTGGAAGATCATATTGAAGTTCCCATTTCTGATGTAATTTTAAAATTATCATATGCAAAGTAACCATACATTATTGAAAAGGAAAAAAAAAAAAACAAAAAACAAAAAAACAATCAACCCACCAAAAAAAAAACCCCTGAATTTTCTGGGGCAAACTTCTTGGAGAGGGACTGAGGAAGATGATACCCATTTACCTGTGCATGTGTACACAAAGAGCTGAGATAGATCTACAGCTCTAAAAGCCCTCCTAACAGAGGATCTCCAGCTGTGATGCCTGTGTGTGTCCCTGAGGGACAGGGCGGTGCGGACCTTCCCAAGCGGTGGCCGGCCTTGAGCTCCCAGCTGGAGCTGGTGGGAGCGGGCTCGGCCCTTCACTCGCGGGTTCCGGCGTGGCCTTGGCCGCTGGGGGAGCGCATTTGGGACCCTTTCTGCAGCGATGGAGGGCCCGGGGCACCCCGCGCTCCCCCTGCCCCGGGCCGCCCCTTCCCCCGGGCTCTCCCCGAGACCGGGCGCGCTGTCTCAGCAGAGAGCGGGGGCTCTGCCCGGGCCTGGGGGCGCTCCGGGACGGAGCGGGACACCCGCGGGCAGCCGCCCGCCCTCTCCGGCACTGGGGGGCGGTGGCTCCCGTCCCCTCCCGCCCCG